>OZ038493.1:2599924-2614924 GCA_964036315.1 Acanthosepion esculentum
ACCAGTGATTATTCATAGTTCCTTCTTGAATGGGAGGTTTGGGAGCAGAGGGGGTGTCGACAGGCCTCCTCTCCCTCCTTTCAGGATTGAGAAGTATAATATGGAATTACTATGAGGGTATATAAACATGATGATAATATTGTTGTAGTAATTGAGGAAATTGGAATGTTTTTTTTTTTTATTATATATAGTTAGACCGTCAGTGAAATGTTCGTGGCTAAACTGGTGGCAACACTTTTTATAAAAATGTGGCGGATTCTAGAGACACCAGATGTCCGATATATTAGCAGTCAAGGAAGATTCAAAGTCAAGTTTGGCTGCCAACACTTTCGCATTGCTTGAGTGGGCAGAAACTGTTGTAAATATGCAGAGCATTTTGCCACAACTTTCTGGGTGTGGCAGCTTAAAGATTATGTGCCCCCTGATGAGTGGATGGACAGGTCTATCTACAAAAGTCTGGATGCTGAGGGTAATATCACTCAGCAAAGTGACAAACCTTTTACTTATATAGATAACAGTAGCCTGGTGGATAGTCTGCAATCGGGTAAAAGTTATAGAAAAGGCCAAGGATTAATCTGGCCATTCTGAATATCATGATTAACAGAGGTGAGGTACATAAAGGCTCCTGGATTGATTCCTCAAACCAATTGGCTGATTGCCTTTGAGAAAAGGGAGCCACCTACAGAAACATTAGTAAGGGTTAGCAAATCCTTGCTGCTATTGGTCAGTTCCCTATTAATAGATTTGAATTAGCAGCAATTTGTAGTGGGTTGAAGATAAGCAGCTCAGTTGGTGTTGTGCAAGTTGGCTTGGAGAAACGTTTTCAATCTGAACAAATTAATCTTTTGATATTCTACACGAACACAGGTTTTGGAAAATCAAATGTGACTAAAGGCTTAATCTTTATTTCTGTGAAATGCCGATTACTGAATAGTCATGGAATAAGATTCACAATAAAAATCAACAGAAATAAGATTAAAAAGACTTAACCAAGATAATTAATATGTGAATAATATTTATAATAGTCTGAAATGAATTGTTTATTATTTATAGAAAGTTTACTTATTGAAAAATATATTTATATCTATACCAAGCTTATTGAAATAAATATGAATTTCCTTTCATATATATATATATATATATATATATATATATATATGAGAAATCTATAAGATGGGCTGTTTGAAAATCTGGGAAGCGTTCAACTATTTTGAAAATCTTGCCTGCTTATTCTTCATGTCTTATGGAGGATTTGTTTGCAAAACAGTGCATCACTCAAATCTATCAGTTCCCTGTCCTATTCCTGTTGGATGCATGGCTGGTATAATGAATGATGTCTCGGAATGAGAGTGCAGAGTTCAAATTCCAGTCAAGCTCAACACATTCACTTATGCACAAATATCTTTGGGAAAGGTACAAATCCATTTCATCCCTCCAGCTGTGGGTTAAATAGTAGGACATGTTTAATATTTAATTTCTGAGATGAGTAATTGTCAATACACTTGTATTATTTCAAACTGTTCTCATCTTGGTTGATGTAGATGTTATTATAGACACAACGTTTCAACCAAGTACACTCTGGTCATCATCAAGTGTCCATTTGATTGGCTGATAACCAGTGTACTTGGGCTAAATGTGTCTATATCAACAAGTTGCAAAAATCATTTAGTCTGAAAAAATAGTTAATGCTGCATATTCTGGCAAATGTAAAATGTTTTGCTTTTAAATAACCAACCAAAGGGTTAAGCTGTAAAAAAAAAAAAAAAAAAAAAAAAAAAAAAAAAAAATCGATCAACAATCCCTGACAGGGATTTGGTTCTCTATATTTTGAAATGGCCAGAATTGGCAGGAAGCCAAATCTGGACATGAGGTTTAAAAAAAGAAAATGCTTGTATGAAATATAAAGTATCTGCTTGTCATTCTAAATGTGATGTTTGCATCTGATTGGTCGTTACATTGAGGTATTTAGACTGGATAATTATGTTCTGGACAAACCTCAAATATGTCTATTATTAAATGAAGGTAAGTTGATAAAAATATTTAAAATGCGGTTAAAATTTTAATGTTTGCTAAAAATGGGAATAAAACAGAAGAATACAAGCCGTTTTTCTTGTCTGATATTTTTTTGCTTGGTGTCACCAAAAGGATGTTATTATTTTCTTGTTAAAAAGAATAAAAGTAAAAAAAAAAAAAAAAAAAAATGTCTGGCACTACATGGCATGTAAAAAGCCTCAAGTATCTGTTGTAAATAATTCATGGTAAGTATCAACGGGTTGTGCAGATGATGTAATGGTTAGACCCTTGGAAGGAGAAGTCAGGAACCTGAGTTCAAATTGAGTTGGTGATTGTTACATTCACTTTTGCACAAATACTCTTGGGAGAGGTATGAATCCATGTCTCTCTCTCCTCCCAGTTAAGGATTAAATAGCAGAGCAGCCTTAGGTGGCAATCAGCTTTGGAGAAGCACAAAGCCATATGTAGCCCTGGCATAGCACATCTGCAGCCATCGACAACATAGAGTTCACAAAAACTCCCTTATCTCAACTGTGAGAATTTATTCGTCATCATTTATTATTGGTATTTATAAACAATTAAAAAAAAAAAAAAATCAAATTCTGTTGATTTCATTTCAGTATTCTGGTTGAAAACTTGATTCCTTCCCTCACACTGTGATAAAATTCTTTTTTTAATCTCGGTCTGCATGTCAGTGTACTAAAAATAACAATTTAAGGAGTAGATAGATTTACCTGTCGTCCAGTTCATAAACCTCCCCCAGTCTTTTGATCAGAAATAAAAGTTGGATTAGGTTTCTGCTTCCTTCTAAATTCTACTTCAACTCTTTGTCTAAACTATTAAACTTATTCTATTATTGGGTTTCAGAGTTTTTCTAAAGTCTTCCTTCTCTTTCACTTCCAATAGTAAAACCCCCCACCCCACCCTGTGTCTGAGTAGCGTTATTGCCTTGCTTGGAGTGAACTGATTTAAAAAAAAAAAAAAAAAAGAAAAAGCAGCTAATTGTCATTTAAAAGAACATTTTTTTCCCTTCATAACATTCCATTTGTAAATCTTTTAGTCTTGTACCCTCTCTTCTTACAATATATATACATTTAGCTCTTAGAGATTGTACAAATTTGTCATCTTCTCTTTTGTAGATGAATAAAGCCTTTCTAAAGGTTACCCTGTCTCATTTTAATTCAACTTGCTAAAGGAAAAGTATGGAAGCTTAAGTGTCTGAATTATGAGTTACAATGGCTTGGTAGAGGTTTTGGTCTGCACCAGCAGAGATTGTTCATAACTAACAATAAAACTCTGTGCCTTTTGTGAAACATTTGTCTTAGATGCTCATTTTGCTAATCTTAAATCTTCTATGATGGCTTAGTAAGCAAGCAGCACCATTCCTATGCAGATTAGTTGGTACCGAAATTGCTATGCAAATTTGTCAATGGTCCCATCTCTACTAACCAATCACATTTCTCCTGACAGTATCATATTTTGAAAAAGAAACTTACTTGCAACAAATGTACCCTATCTGGGGAAGGGGTGTCTCTTGTCCCATTTACACTGGTATGCAATCTCTACCAGTTTTGTTCAAGACTACCAAGAAAAGATGTCCACTAAATATTGGCTGTTTAGATGCACAAGTTCTTGCATCTTCAAATATATTGAAGAATGTAAAGATTTTGAGTCTATCTTATTTGGACTGGACAGTCAATATGCATAAAGCTGTTGATGAAATCTTAGACATTTGCTGGCTAGCAGGCAAGTCTTTTTTTTTTTTTTTTTTTTTTTCAACAATTGGGTAAACTGAGTTTGATCTGTAAACTTTATCTTTTGGTCATAGTGCACCGAACTACAATATAAAATGTGACTCTTTTATAACTGGACTCCTTAGAATTAGCACATTTAGGCATAGAGAATAAGATATTCTCAGAATTGGATCAGAATGAATAAATAATGGCTTCATCTCTTTCTCTAAATATTTTAATGGCAATTGTTCTGATGAGCTTTCCTTGACTTCATGAATTTAGTAGTACTACTAGATTGGTAAATAGGTCTCATCTTTTTACTGTTAAAATAACGATGTAACCGTAAGTTCTATTCTGATATTTTCTTTTATCACCTCTTGAACTCTCTTCCAGTTTCTTGCTTCCCTGCCACCTACGTTCTTCAAAAATGCACCGTCAATCGCTATCTTCTGTCTTCCTGAAACCCTTTTTTTTTTTCTTTTTAATTGTCCTTTCTCCTCACTTAAGTTTTCTCATTCTCTTTCATTATCTTCCCAGTCACTCTGTTGTGTATTAGTTGCTTTGAATGAAATGATTTAAAAAAAAAAATAAAAAAAATTACCTACCATGTCACGGTAGGATATATTAAACATTTCAAAATTTTGATTTGTTTTAAGGATCATATATACAGGGTGTCCCCTAAAAATGGATACATACTTTAAATAATCATCTATACAGGGTGTCCCCTAAAAATGGATACATACTTTAAATAATCATCTATACAGGGTGTCCCCTAAAAATGGATACATACTTTAAATAATCATAAAGTCAGTGTTTATTAAAATGCATTTAATTTTCAAAATTGAATAGAATCTACAGACTATTGTTTTATCAATGCCTCTTTTCAAACTGATGTCCATTTCTGGTCTAGGCACTTCTGACGACATGAAGCAATGCAATCACAAACATCACCAAACATTTCGTTTAGTATTTTTGTGCATTCTTGTTCAATGCCTGCTCTCAATTCAGCGACTGTTGCAGGTTTCATAGCATAGATGGTCTTTTAAGTATCTCTATATAAATAAACAAAGTTATGGTCATCTGGTGAATGCAGAGGGTATTCTACGAAATCCTTTCATCCAATCCACCTGTTTGGCAAGATCTCATCCAGGTAGGTTTTAGCATCGTGATGGTAGGGTGGGGGTGCCCTATCTTGCTGAAATTAAAGTTCCTCATCTTCAAAGTGCTCTCTAATGCTTGGCTTGACAGACTGATGCCGCTAGTTCAAGTAAACAGGACCAGTCACAGTAGCGTAAAAAAAAAGAATGGTCCAATTAATCCTCTTGATGCTAAATCACACCCACACATTTTAACTCTTGATAAATTAACATGATGTTCTACCATAACATGTGCATTCTCAAGTTCCCAGTAGGTGCAATTGTGGCCGTTAATTGAACCATTTAATTTGAATGCGGCCTCATCACTCAACACAATCTTTGTTGGAAAGTGTGCATCTTTTATTCATTGTGCCAAGTACCACTCGCAATACTCCACTTTTTGGTCTGAATCATTGTCATTAATAGCATGGAATAATCTTAGAATGCAACTTTTCCATTGACAGTGCTTCAAAATGCATTTGACAGATGATTTTGAAAGACCTACCTTACAATGCACAGATTTTCTTGGAATTTTGTGATACATTTCCAGTTCTCTTTCTTGCTTTGTGGGACTTGTTGATGTCCATGGTCTTCCAGAAAGCTTCTTGTGGACATTCTGAACAATTTTATTGGCTTCAAATTTGTCTCCAATTCAAGTGATGGTAAGTCATGTTGGTGGATCTGTTTGAAACTCTCTTTGTACTTCAATTGCGTTTTCACACCTACAGTAGCATTTTAGAATTAATTTCCTTTTTTTTCAAAGCTTACTTTGACTGCCATCATTAATTCTAATGGGTTTAACTTGGAAAGGAAAAAAAGAGAAACACACACACACACCCACACACACACACACACACCAATTAAGCTATCAGCTGTTAAAGTGTGCATACATTTTGTGGGGACACCATATGTGTGTGTGTGTGTGTGTATATGAAGACATTCTACTGATTAAAAAAACACAAAGTCAAATATATTATTTTTGTGTTGATTTTATTTGAACCCTAGCTTATGGCTATGCATGAAACTTAAACAACATTGAGCTTGATCAGTACCTAGATGGGTGACCTTTTGGGAGTACCAGTTGCTGTAAGCTTGGATGTGTGGGTGGTATAATGGAATTGGAAGCTGGAGAGCTGAGTTCCAATTCCAATACAGTTTGTTATATTCACTTGCATGCAAATACCTTTTGGCAAAGTTATGGAACTATCTCTTCTCTCCTCAGCTATGGGTTAAATAGTAGGGCTTGTATGAGTAAATTATCATCTCCCCAAAAATTCTTACAATCTAAAAATGTTTGCTGGCTTTAAATAACCTGCAAAAGGTTGATAATCGGTCATTTGAATTTCCTGCCAATGGCATTTCAGCACTTGCCTGTTTCTCTTTGTTTTTGAGGAAAGGATCGAAGCAAAGGGTTCTGGATGGTAAGCTGAATGAATGGAATTCCTGAGAGGAAATCACACACCAAATCACTGTAATATCTGTCTGTATTTCCGAGATGACGTATTATGTACATTCATCTTTGTCGCCATATTTATCACAACTTCTCGACCGTTGTATGCTCCGGCCTTCTTCAGGTGGTCGTAATGTTGAACTGAAGCTTTTATTTCGCTCACTGGGGTAGACTGTTCTAGTTCCATGTGCTATGTTTAATGGATGTCAGTTATCTCCTGTTAATTTTTCCCCCTGAAAGTTCTCCACTGCCTTAACTGGGTATTGAACTCGCACTCTTTGGGTCCTGTCACTGGATCTAACCAATGCCTTTATCCACAGTGGATAATGGGTTCAGTTCGACATTCCGACCACCTGAAGAAGGCCGGAGCATACAACGGCTGAAACGTTGTAATAAATATGGCGACAAAGATGAGGACAATAGTCTGAATAATGTACAAAGCACTTTAATTTTAAAATTTTATCTTTTAGCATTAATTGTGTATGTTCAGTAAAATCGGGAGGGGGGCCTCTCTGATAGTGGATAGTTAATAATAATGTAAAGATGACTGATTGGGTTATTATAGTTATTATATAAATTCATTGCTAATGATTTTATAGTAGAAATGCTTTCAAAGTCAGGGTGTAAAGAATTGTCATTAGTTAGGAATTAATGCAAGTATTTCTATGGAATCTTTATCTCTACCACTACCACCCTGACCATATATATTGAATGGTTATCTTTTTGATTAAAACTAACATTTGAAAATAATTCTTGAAGGAGTTTTCTTTTGTTACATTCAATGCAGGGTTGAGTGAAGAATTAGTCCAATTTTTAAGAAGTTGATAAAATAATTTTGTTTGTAATGTTTTTTTTTTTCATTATACATTTTTGTCAGTGGCAGAAAACTGTTCATTTGGTCACATTCAACAAGTTGGTTACGTTGGACTCGCACTGTGGCTGATGTCTAATGTCATATGTGCACAACATGCCTTTTTGTTTGATATTTCAAATTAGAAGCTGCCATCTTAATGTTCTCAATACATTCTAAAAGGGAAACGAGAATGCTTAAATTTGGAACATCCCACATAATATTGTCAGGTTGTCTTTTATTAATAGCCTGCTAAATATTTGTTCTTAAATGCATAGTGTACCCTCTCTGTGTAATAAATACACACACACACACACACACACACACACACACACACACACACACACAGATTTCCAGCCATCTAAAAAAACCCAGATTTAGCCAGAAATGTTGTTTACCACACTGACAACACTCAGTTCTTGATAATTATTGAGAAATTGTAGTGATTATCAGTGTGATCCTTAGCAAAGGTATGTATCAATCTGTTCTCTCCCTCAGCTATGGATTAAATAGCAGGACAGAATGGACTCTCTAGCCTTGGTTATCAGTTTCGGAGATGGACAAGTCAAAACTTGTGATGTTATGCACATTTAACTCTTTGACCCCCGGCGTTCCTGAACAATTTTTATCTCTTCTACCTGAGCTCCCGAGTCAAAATTCACAAATAATTGGTATGTAATGTTTCACTGTAGATATAAAAATAGTTTCGAGTGTTTACCTACTGTTCAACCGGTGGCTGGGCATTATGTTATTTTTCTCTACCACCAGTAAAGCGGTGGTCAGGACTCAAAGGGATAATGGTTAAAACAGCAATATTCTGTGACCATATCGGCTGTTCACTGGATGTGTAATAATAATAATCACACACACATCCATCTTTTTTAAACCTTGCTTTGCTTCTTCCTTCAATTTCATCGTTTTTTTTGTTTTTGTTTTTTAAATTATTCAATGCTTATAGTGTAATTTGATAAAAACGGTATTTTTGTTGTGTCTAATTCGTAATTGATTTTTCACATTTCAAACTGCCTCTCTTGTTTGATGTTCACTTTTTACTAGCCTTTCTAATCCTTTATGATTTTAAACAAATTAAAAAAATTTTCAAAGCCTGTGAGGTGGTGGTTTAGGGGAGAGGCAAATGAAACAAATCTTATGATTCTTTCTCACTGTGTGGCTTATTTGTTCAACATCTTCAGTTAATAATTAATTCGGTTAAGCTTTCATAATTTGATGAATGTCTGATCTCTTGCGTCGTGTGTAATGCGACAGCATGGGCACTTCAGCCAAGTGACCTTGTCAGAGCCATGCCACTACTACAACTACATATTTTTTTGCATCGGATGCAGTGGCTCATCTGGTAAAGATGTTGTTCCTTTAGCTGAAATACTTAACTTTCGAACCTTGGTACAACCTAACTGGTAAAGTTCTTCTTCCATCTTCACCTGCTGCTATTTATATTGTCTTATACTGTTTGTGTGTGTATATGTGTGTATATATATATATATATATATATATATATATATATATATATATATATATATATATATATATATATATATATATATATATATGTGTGTGTGTGTAATTTGGCAGCAACTTTTCTTTTAAACATGTATTACTGAATATTTCGAAACCATTTTCAAATAAAAAGTCTCATTAGAGAATATGAGAAAATTCAAAAGAAAATATGCAAGACTATGTTGTCTTTAACATTCAATATATATATATATATATATATATATATATATATATACTAGTCAAATCTGATAAGTTATCCAAATTAACATATAGCTTTACTGTGGCCATTGATTTTGTTTATATTAACAATATACTTAGCTTTGGTAATAAGAGTATTTTTGACTTTGTTATAGCTATAGTTACTATTATTGTTGATATGACACTGATTATTGTTTCTGTAGTAGAAATTAGTATAAATAGTTACCAGAATGATTAATTGTTAGATTACCACATCCTTAACTTTGCTAAAAGTACTATTGCAACTGTTAGATTATAGAATGTACGCAGATTGCTACTAAATCTGCTTTTGCAATTCTTTCTACTGCTGTTGGGGTAGACATGTTTGTGGATCTTTCAGGCTGCGTTATTGTGACTTGTGTCCATCCCCCTGCTCGCCTCTATTTCAGTTGGTTTGCTCTTCCATTGTTATATTGCCATTTCCTACTTTCCTTCATTTTGCTTTCAGTCTTATTTTCTTCTTTTGTGATCATTTATAGCTGCACTTTAGTGGGCCAAAAGTTTTTAATGTGACTGATGGTTTTATCTATCTTTTCATTGTATTTTTTCTTTTTGTTACTCTGATTAAGAATTCAGTCTCTCACCTTCCATAGGTCCTTTCTTAACTTTCTAACCTACTGTTGCTTACACAGGTGTTAGATACTTTTAAGCCCATCATCATTGGGAACTCTTGCTATGGTAACTAACAATCACCTAGCCATTTCACCTGTTGTTTCTTTTGGCTTGCCTGCAAAATATATAAATACAGCATCATGTACTTCGGTACATTGTATAGTATTTATTTGTAAAGCTCAAAATTTTTTTTTGCCATTCTTTGTTTCGCATCTCTCTCTCTCTCTCTCGTGCATCTCTCTCTCTCGCGCTGTCTCTCTCTTGCTCTGTCTCTCTCTCGCGCTGTCTCTCTCTCATCATTCTCTCTCTCTCTCTCATCTCTCTCTCTCATCTCTCTCTCTATCTCTCTCTCATCTCTATCTCTCTCTCATCTCTATCTCTATCTCTATCTCTCATCTCTATCTCTATCTCTCATCTCTATCTCTATCTCTCATCTCTATCTCTATCTCTCATCTCTATCTCTCTCTCATCTCTATCTCTCTCTCATCTCTATCTCTCTCTCATCTCTATCTCTCTCTCATCTCTATCTCTCTCTCTCTCTCATCTCTATCTCTCTCTCATCTCTATCTCTCTCTCATCTCTATCTCTCTCTCATCTCTATCTCTCTCTCATCTCTATCTCTCTCTCATCTCTATCTCTCTCTCATCTCTATCTCTATCTCATCTCTATCTCTATCTCTCTCTCATCTCTATCTCTCTCATCATTCTCTCTCTCTCTCATCATTCTCTCTCTCTCTCTCTCTCTCATCATTCTCTCTCTCTCTCTCTCATCATTCTCTCTCTCTCTCTCTCTCATCATTCTCTCTCTCTCTCTCTCTCATCATTCTCTCTCTCTCTCTCTCTCATCATTCTCTCTCTCTCTCTCATCATTCTCTCTCTCTCTCTCATCATTCTCTCTCTCTCTCTCATCATTCTCTCTCTCTCTCTCTCATCATTCTCTCTCTCTCTCTCTCTCTCATCATTCTCTCTCTCTCTCTCTCTCTCTCATCATTCTCTCTCTCTCTCTCTCATCATTCTCTCTCTCTCTCTCTCATCATTCTCTCTCTCTCTCTCTCATCATTCTCTCTCTCTCTCTCTCATCATTCTCTCTCTCTCTCTCTCATCATTCTCTCTCTCTCATCATTCTCTCTCTCTCATCATTCTCTCTCTCTCATCATTCTCTCTCTCTCATCATTCTCTCTCTCTCATCATTCTCTCTCTCTCATCATTCTCTCTCTCTCATCATTCTCTCTCTCAGATCTGGTACAGGCCAGAATTGTAGGGCATCTAGTGACTATCAAACTAACTGTAGTACTACTTGAATGTAAATGTAACTTGGTAACCCCCTTGCTCAAAGCAACTGTTACTAAACTTTGCTTGGCACAAAGCCAAAGAAGTGGGGAACCCAGCGTGAGTCAAATAATAAACAAATTGGTCTTTGAGGCAAGCGCTTCTTAACCAATTGTTCCATGGAAAAGTGGATATACTTTATTTACTAAGCCTTGTCTCATCTGGTGTACAAGTCCCCACAAGTTGCTTGCAATATTTGGCATTGGACCTCTTCATGAAGTCATCTTTTCTTTTTTTTTCTTTTTAAAAAGGAAATAAATTGTCATAATCCATTGTTGTACAATTGACAAACAAGCCTTTAGATAAGGTTGTATTTTGTGTTTTATAAAATCTGTCGCTCTATCTTAACCATGGAGAATTCAATATTGAGCAGACACAAAAAAACTGCTTGTAAAATCTTAATGCTTAATATTATGGAGTGCCTCTTAGATGACACCATCTTCATCTTGGTCACTTCTATTTGCTTTAACATTAGAGTGAATCCCCCTCCCCAACAAACACAAAAGCCTCATCTTTACTATTCAGCCCAATAAATACTCTTTTATCTTTAGTTTTCTCTTCAGTTTTGTTTATATCCACTTGAAGAAGTTGATGAAAAAAGCTATTTTTTCTTCCTTTTTTTGATTTTGTTCTTAATTATGAACACTTCCCTTAAAACCGATTCTCTTCCTTCAAACATGAATTCCCTTAAATATCCAAATTTATCAGTAGGATAAAATGATTCTTAACTGAAAGTAATAACAATGCCACTGAATGACCAAAGTGGAAAGAAAGATATTATAGAAGTCATCAAAGTATCAACTATGGAGAACACTGCTTTTTTTGCCTGAATATGTTGCAATAAACTTTAAAACCTCCCCAATAGAACAGAATGGATAGTCACTTCTCAAATTCTACCTGTTTCAACCAGAATATTTTTTTGAATTGTAGCATTTATGATATGAAGTATTGTCAAATATTATTGAATCCCAATTATTTCATCTTAAATCTAACTCTTTTGCAAATTAAAAACAGTCTCAATTTTTGTCTCAGATTAATTTATAACATATAAAATATTTCTATCAAATACAAAAAAAAAAAAAAAAGACCTGTCCTGCTCAATAAAAAGGTTTCTGCTTTGACAAGTCAGGTGGCTTTCATGTAGCAATAATAGTCATTTTTTTACTTTAATTTCTTTCAGCTTAATTTTGGTTGTTTTGCAGCCTTTAGTAAAGACCTCTTTATCTTTTGAAGTTGCACAATTTACAATAGATGCTCTGCTGTTTCAGGCAGTAGAACCAATGATTGCAAAAAATCAAATTGAACCAGATAGACTTATTCCTTATCTCTTTTCTGTAAATCCAATACTAGTATATTTGATGTTTTGTTTTTATATACTTGTATTATTTGTCATAATATTATCTTAATTTACTATCATTAGATGAAGCATATCGAACATTAATTTTGATTTCTTTCATCTTATTTTCACTTGCTTCTCATTGCAACTAATCAGACTGTCACCCTGCAATCAAGGTTACATCTAAAACTAATTTCATAGTTATTGTTTTCACCGAAAGGAAAAAAAGATCTGGTTGAATGAGGAGAGTGGAATACTAAACAGTTAGTTAAACTACTACATAACCTGTTCAGACTGTAGCAGCAAGAAGCTGTTACACTCGTTGGTAGCCTTGACAAGAGCCTTTCTTTCATAAACTTTCAGTATTATTTAAAACTTCCTGTGCTTGTGAAGTTCTTTTCTTACCTGACTGCTAAGAGGGTGGGGGGTAGGAGTTTCTGCTTGAGAACGTCCAGAGAGGACAACAAATGGAATGCCATGATTTAAACAATGAAGACGAAAATGTTGGTGTGAATAATTTCTTACATAATGACATCATTCCAGAACTCTGCCAATTTTTAATTGCTATTATTAATTTTGTGTGTGAATATATTTAATCACCTTGACCTTTCTGGTCAGCCAACGAATTTGTTTTACTTTTTGTAAAAGTTCAAGATAACCAGTTGCGTCTGATTTTGAAAGATCAAATCTTGTCTTGGATTTGAATAGTAGAAGTTTAAAACAATCTTTAGATGAGATAAATAAATCTTCTTTAAATTCGAATTAATTCAACCAGTGTTATAAAAATAAGATGGATTCATTTTGCATACAAAACATTCGCAATGTACAATTCATCCAAATTTTTGTTTTAATAGAATTTTTAATTTTTATTTGAGTCGTCTGAATATTTTCTATTCTTCCTTGTGCTCTTTCCTTTCTCTTTCTCTGCCACCTCTTTCCTTTCTCTTTCTCTGCCACCTCTTTCCTTTCTCTTTCTCTGCCACCTCTTTCCTTTCTCTTTCTCTGCCACCTCTTTCCTTTCTCTTTCTCTGCCACCTCTTTCCTTTCTCTTTCTCTGCCACCTCTTTCCTTTCTCTTTCTCTGCCACCTCTTTCCTTTCTCTTTCTCTGCCACCTCTTTCCTTTCTCTTTCTCTGCCACCTCTTTCCTTTCTCTTTCTCTGCCACCTCTTTCCTTTCTCTTTCTCTGCCACCTCTTTCCTTTCTCTTTCTCTGCCACCTCTTTCCTTTCTCTTTCTCTGCCACCTCTTTCCTTTCTCTTTCTCTGCCACCTCTTTCCTTTCTCTTTCTCTGCCACCTCTTTCCTTTCTCTTTCTCTGCCACCTCTTTCCTTTCTCTTTCTCTGCCACCTCTTTCCTTTCTCTTTCTCTGCCACCTCTTTCCTTTCTCTTTCTCTGCCACCTCTTTCCTTTCTCTTTCTCTGCCACCTCTTTCCTTTCTCTTTCTCTGCCACCTCTTTCCTTTCTCTTTCTCTGCCACCTCTTTCCTTTCTCTTTCTCTGCCACCTCTTTCCTTTCTCTTTCTCTGCCACCTCTTTCCTTTCTCTTTCTCTGCCACCTCTTTCCTTTCTCTTTCTCTGCCACCTCTTTCCTTTCTCTTTCTCTGCCACCTCTTTCCTTTCTCTTTCTCTGCCACCTCTTTCCTTTCTCTTTCTCTGCCACCTCTTTCCTTTCTCTTTCTCTGCCACCTCTTTCCTTTCTCTTTCTCTGCCACCTCTTTCCTTTCTCTTTCTCTGCCACCTCTTTCCTTTCTCTTTCTCTGCCACCTCTTTCCTTTCTCTTTCTCTGCCACCTCTTTCCTTTCTCTTTCTCTGCCACCTCTTTCCTTTCTCTTTCTCTGCCACCTCTTTCCTTTCTCTTTCTCTGCCACCTCTTTCCTTTCTCTTTCTCTGCCACCTCTTTCCTTTCTCTTTCTCTGCCACCTCTTTCCTTTCTCTTTCTCTGCCACCTCTTTCCTTTCTCTTTCTCTGCCACCTCTTTCCTTTCTCTTTCTCTGCCACCTCTTTCCTTTCTCTTTCTCTGCCACCTCTTTCCTTTCTCTTTCTCTGCCACCTCTTTCCTTTCTCTTTCTCTGCCACCTCTTTCCTTTCTCTTTCTCTGCCACCTCTTTCCTTTCTCTTTCTCTGCCACCTCTTTCCTTTCTCTTTCTCTGCCACCTCTTTCCTTTCTCTTTCTCTGCCACCTCTTTCCTTTCTCTTTCTCTGCCACCTCTTTCCTTTCTCTTTCTCTGCCACCTCTTTCCTTTCTCTTTCTCTGCCACCTCTTTCCTTTCTCTTTCTCTCCCACCTTTTTCCTTTCATGCAAGACATGATGGCATAAACCAGGTGCAAACATTGTTTACTATTCTTCCAAACGGAGAAGACCCCAAATTCAGGTTTATATTTTTGCTTAAAACTTAATCTCTGGCCCTATTACTTGTCTAATAAATGAAGCAGTCTCCCACTCAACAAACTAAATCTATGTACCATGTGGAAGAATTGGCTCCCCCCCCCCCAAACACACACCTCTTTTAGCAATATGTAATACAAAACTTGAATGCACGATAATTAAAAATGATTGGACTAAAAAGATTTGTAAGTAAATGTTATTGGGGAAAAAATAATGCATGGGTGCGATGAATAAATTTGTTTGAACAAATAATTTCAGTTGGAAATTCAGGCTGTCCATCTTGTGTCATAAAACTCTTGTGTTTGAATTTGCTTGGTTTTATCGTTTGCAAGTTATGGGGGATTGAAAAGTTTGCCTTTAAACTAATGTTGACCTTTGATATTGGTAATGACCTCTGCCTAATTA
>OZ038493.1:2617424-2652424 GCA_964036315.1 Acanthosepion esculentum
TTTTCTCCTTTTTCTCAAAGTTCTTGAGAAACTTCATTTATTATTATTCTTTCTGTGTTTGTTGCTTTTGTCATCAGTAGGAAAAAATGGTCAGAGTTAATTCCTCTGTGGTGTAAACCTTACCACGATGGCAAAATATATGCGGGGCCAACTTGAATAGTATGTTAGTGATTACAGTAGAGGCAATGCTCGAGACGTTCGTTGGTATCATCTGACCATCTGATGTATAGACACTTTTAGTTGATAGCCGTATTTGAGTTGACACTCAGATAATTGGAAAAGGATTTGACAATGTGTCTCACTTTGCAGGAGGGACCACCACCTGATCCAGTATGTTTTGACATTCCTTGTCACAGTCAAGCGATGGTTGTATTTGCCTTAATGGTCATTCAACTGTTCAGACCTTGTTCATATCCCAAACATTGTCAATTAATTTCTAAAGAACTAATGGATTCAGTTTTTGTTCTTGTTACTATGTTATATTTCTGTTTTTTTTTCTCAGTTTCTGCATTTTCTAAATCCAATATTATATTTTATTACTATAAATGTTACATCTAATGGGTTTTATGTGTTTGAGTAGTTCTCTTTTTCTCTCTCTCTATCTCTCCCCCTCCAGTAATTTTAAAGCATTCTTGACTTGATAGTGGTTTCCCAGACTAAAAAAAAAAAAGGGTGAATATAGAGCAATAAACTAAAATAAAAATAGGACCTTTTATTTAAAATACCTGTATCTGCTGTGATATCTTTTGAAGTAATAATAATCATTCATTAATTCTTGAGACCTATCTATATAGATTTATCCAGTTCACACTCCTCACCAGTCGTTTGAACAGTACAGGGATATCCGTTCTTTCCTGTTTACGATTGGATTTCCAGTTTCTTCTAAAGTTTTGTTCTCTTTCACCTTGTGTTTTCATGGCATTATCTCTTTGCTTCTTGTGAATTGAGATATATATATATATATATATATATATATATATAAATTTCCAAGAGGATAGAATCCAGGTAGAGCTCAATGTCCAGGACAGAGCAAGAATATAAAAAACTCAAACATTAATATTCCATGGTTATAATTTATTACATTGGAATTGTAATCACTGTAGGTCTGATGAATTGGATTGTGTTTATGATTCCAATGTCACAAATTATAACCAAGGAATATTAGTGTTTGAGTCTTTGATATATATATATATATATATATATATATATATAATTACAGTTCTTGCAGGTATGGGTGTGGGCAAAGAAGTATAGTGATATTTGTTTATTTTTACTGATGATTGTAATATTCTTGTTTTGGTTGTGATGCTCACTGAATAAAAGCTAAAGAAATGAAAATATCTTTTCCACTGGAAAAACAAAAAAAAAATCTGTACTCTATTCCTGCCTCTCTATATTTTCATAAAATTCAATCACATTTATTTCTTGTGTTAATGTTTGTCTCTATTTTTGATCCGAACTCTTAATGCTTTTCCTGTTTTTAGCCATTATGGTCTAGGAAATCTTGGAGCAAATGGATTTGACCTTATTCTTAGCACAGTTAAAAACTTTTCTTGTTTTGATTTCTGCTTTGAAATATATGTGGGCTTCAATCGACTTTAGTATTTCTAACTGACTCCATTCCATCACATTTTGTACAGGTCCATGTCAAAATCTGCCTGTTAGGAAATATATTTTCAGTTGAAGAATATTGATTTTTTTTTTTTTTTTTTTTTTTTTTTTTTTTTACTTGAGTCTTAAAGACTTGAAGACGTGAAAACATCTATTTTTACCTTACATATGAAAAGGTTTTTGTTTTTATGTTAAATCATGGCTGCTAATGTGTAAACTGATTAACTTGTCATGAACCCAAATAGTTTTTAAATGTAAATAAGTATTTGATACTGAATAAATATAAAATATATCATACACCCAACTTATCTCTAACTTTTCATTTTTGCATTTATTATAAATTTCTGAAGTTATAATGTATATTTTTTCTGGGAAGAAAGTTGGTTTTTATATAATAAATCAATTATTGTGTTGCATAATATAACTTAGTGTCTTTTTATTGTGAATAGTATTCTAATTGATTCTACCTTGGACACTCCTCCTTCATAAAGTTTAAAATTTAAGAATCATTTAAACATAACTTACTGTTAATTCTGTGTTCCTGTTTTGAAATTTCTGTAGTAAATAGATTTTATTTTAGTGAATTTCTGATAAGCTTGTTCAGATGTTTCCAGTGAAAAACCAGTTTGTAAGTGCGTATTGAGTCTAATTGCCAGAAAATGTGAGCTGGGAACTTTTGCACACATTTTATGTAGCCGCCCCGCCCCGCCCGACACCCCCACTGCGACCGACACCCCCCACCCCACACACACATTATTAAAACTTGATTAATCCACAGGTCAAAATTTATTGAGGTAGGATTGTTAGATTATGTCAAATAGAAATATAAGCTATCCATTGTACAAATTTCATTTCATATGTCTAATTTGTATCTGTAAATTGTGACAATATTACTGTGCTTGCATATAGACTAAAAATATTATTAAAAATGATTTGAATTTGAAGAATGTGATTTATATTTTTGTTTAGGAAATCTGTCAACTGGATGTTGAGATAAACACAGTTAAAAGAGAAAAAATGTCTGTAATCTTAAATTTAAAAATGACAAACATATTTATATTTAAATCACAATCTCAGTATTGTATAATTTTTATTTTTTGCCCCCCCCCCCTAAAAAAAAAACAATAGTGGAGATATTTCTTCCATTAGGAAACATTGATCAAATGCTTAAAATTATCAGTTTGTTGAAAATTTTAAGTTTCGACTTTTACACAGGATTAGCGGAGGAGGATGGGGATTGTTTTGTCAGATTAATAAATTTTCAACAAGTGCTCATAAATGGAATGGATTTTTTTTTTTTATATATATATTGTCTTTTAGGATATTAGTTACGTTTTGACTTGTTTATTTATCATATTGTAAATAAAACATTGTTCAACCGTCACAAAGAGTACACCCACCTTCTTGTTCCCCTGGAGTCTGCTTTCTTAAAACACAGTGAGGTCATCTGAAGGTAGCAATGGTATACCCATAGATTTTAAAAGGGAAAATTTGACTCTTATATGTCATAATATTTTCAGCTTCTTATAGTGGCCAATAAAATATGTGGACAATGATTTTGATTCATAAATCTATATTTGCTTATAATCAATCTGGAAAGGACTTTGAAATAATTTTCATTGGTATTTAACATTTGATTTTGAAAGCAAAAGATTAAGTAACATTTCAAATTTCATTTGTTTTGGTGCCTTAATAATATATTAGTTGAAACTTACTTTTGGTTTGCAATGTTTCAACTTAAGAAGTTTGTCTGAAATGGAGTAAAATTGTATCATCATCATCATGATTGGTATCCAGAAATCATGCTTCAATGCACTTTTCTTTTCTTTTTCTTTTTTTTCAATTGTTGCAATTATGAGACACATGTTGAAACTATGAATATCTAACCATTTGTGCAGCAATATGAGCCACAGATGGTGTTTTGTAGGGAGTGGGGGAAGGGGAATGGAAACCACATTTTGCAGCCTATTCACTTCATGGAATATTCATACACTATAGTTGTAGATTTATCTTTTTCAAATTCTGTTCAGCCGACTAACATGCACTTGCATGCCGTATGAAAAAGAGGCCAGGAGGAGAAGAAAAAAATAGAGAGGGGGGGATAAAGAGAGAGACCCCCCCCCAAACTTTTGCTTTCTGTTGGCCCCCATCTCTCCTCCTCTATCATTTACACACACACACACACACACACACACACACACACACACATAATCCTCCTCCTCTCTTATTTTACTCCCACTATTGTGACCCACCAGATCCATCAAACTGCCTCAGTTATGCAGAGATTAATCAATTCCTCTTTGATCAACTTAAATAATCCTCTGTCCATTTGTCCAGTGTGAAAACAATGTTTAAGTTGAACTTGCAACTCTCTAGACTTTCACTAAAGCCAAATGTTCGTCATGGAAGCCTGAAGACTAAGTACATCAGTCATTTTTGTTTCTGTTGGCAACTGAAGCAGGTGCTGATGACAATCTTACAAACTTTACTTTGTTGTGGCTGACAATACATTTTCTATGGGGTTGCTTACACATGAAATCTATTTACCATCGTGTTCTTTAGATAAACACGTCTTTCTACCCTCTCGTAATCGATGTCCTTACATATCAACCTAGGTAAAGTTTTGTTTTGTTTTTTTTGTTTGTTTGTTTTTATTTATTTCATACCCCATGACATTTATGAATGTGTCTACTTGTCTGGTCAACTGCAGAGGATGTGCTACATTTTGATCTCGTCAAAAAGTTTCCTGTGGCTGTTTAGATACAGTTATCAAAATCTAATGAATATGAAATTATTTTTTTAATATTGTGTTTTTGGGCAGCAGTCTTTTCTTTTTATATTTGTTTCGTGAAATGTGATGGGCAAGGAAAATTTTTTTTTTTTAAATTTTTTTATATATATTCAGTTTTTCTAATATGTTGACTGAAACTGTAGAAACTGTTTGTAGTGATTATTATCTTAAGCCATTTTGAAGGAGTTCATTGTTATTATATTTTCCTATGTTTCAAAACCTGTAGAAGTAGTAGTAACTGTAAGCTGTACTGGATGGGGGTAGTTGAGAAATCATTGTCATTCAAAGACTTGTTTATGCAATTGCTTTCGTTCTTTTTATTGATGTTCCCCCAATGTTCCAGTTAATCCATCCTAGAGTTCTTCAGCTTCTATCAAGAGATAGTACTCCAGAAAATTTAAGTGCTTATAAAATTGCATTTTCAGGAATGCATACAAGACAGCTATTTTTTTCATTTTGTTTTCTTTTTAAAGAATGTCAGTCACTTGTTGAGCAAGGGACTTTTTAGCTAGTTGGATTGATTGGGCCAGTGTGGATTTCAATGCGCTATGGCTTTCATTGCCCAACAGGGTCGCAGTAAGAAATTCTTTGTAGAAAGATTGTGTGAGCAGACAAAAAGAATGTGTTTAGTCGTCAAAAAGAAAAAAAATCTGTTTGAATGAATCGTATCTGTGTGTAGTCTATCTTAAGATAAACGTCTTGCTTTTATATAAGAAAAATCTTTGTGCAGAGAACTTGGATTGTTGTAAACTTTTGAGTCAATCCTTTCATAATATGATCAGTTTTAGTTGTAAAAAAGATCAAATATATTAGACTGTTTTTAAAGCTGCACCCCTCACTCCTAGATCTCTTTTTTTTTTTTTTACTTTTTTTTTTGCTTTTTTTTTTTTTTACTTTTTTACTTTTTTTTTTATTAGCCTCCCTGTTAAAGACTGAATTTCAACATCATCACATGTATACATATTTACTTACCTGGACACAGATCGCTTGCTTAGCTGGATGTTATTACGTATACACCTACTCTATTCCTATTTCATTGTGCATGCATATATGCAGGACATTCCAAAAGTAATGATTCCTACTTATTTCCATGGTGACAACAACAGCACAATAACATTATTAAACAGAGCAAAGATTCAATTACATGACACTATTTTTTTTCCTTGGGTCTGCAATGGACAAAAGCTTGTGCATTGTGCTCAGGATGTAGAATGTCACATCATTGTCACCATTGCTGAAATGCATTACCTACTACCTGTGATCACATCCACTCTTTGGTCTCCATAAGTGGTCAGCAAGTGTTGATGAATGTCAGTGGGTGCATTCTCCCTCCCCATGAAGGAATCAAATTACATGCTCTTTTATATCTGCTGCTCAAGTGCTATCTGTAGCAAGCACCCCTCCCCATTATTAGTTATTGATGGAAACATTCAATCTCTACCATTGTACCATTTACATCTACTTTTGATGCCATAGGCTAAGGTAAACTAGAAAGTTTCTTAGTAACCCACATGCAAGTACTCGTCTGTAATTATTTTGCAGATACATATTTTTTATCACTTTAAATGTTATTTTTAGTGGATACTTGTAGGAAAGATTTTGAGAGATCTATGACTAGAGAAGTTTTCACTTAAAGGTACAATTTAGGGCTCGCCTCACTAATTAGTTCTTTGTAGCTCAGTTGGTCATAGTGGATCAGATTTCATGGTAGCTCCCTCTTCCGAGAACATTAACTTTTCTTAAATTTCTCAAATATTCAGGCCAGTAGTCAAAAATAGATATACTGTTAAATAAATGGAACATCTACTCAAATACAAGTATTCACTAAAAATAATGTTTAAAGTGATAAAAATCTGTTGGATTAATAAGAAATCCATTAGTTTCTCTAAAATCTAGAGATACATATTTCTCTCTTACATATATAGTCAAATTTAAATAAACTCATTATGTTACTATAATAACAAGAAGTATTACTCAACAGCAGTAAACAATGTCTAATTAGCAAGTAGGATAGACCAGGATTCTAATTTTATTGCTATTTATTTTTGTTTAGTGTTGGCTGTCTTTGAATATTTTTACTATGTAACGATTTAAATAGCAGAATTGTTTCTTTAAAAGCAACAATGATTATATGTATCTAAGATTACTAATGCAGAAAATACAGCCAATGCAATTGCAAAGTTACTTAAAAATTGCCATCACTTTTGACAGTACAAACACACACACACACTCTGAAAAGTAACTCCCTAATTTATATATGAGTGGCCAGCCAGGAGTGGTGACTTTTTTTTATTTGGGGTTGTTTAAAGGAGTAAATCTACTATACCAAACGAAGACTTTGTAAAAACAAGAAGTTATGTCTTCCATACCACAAGAGTCCCTGGTGAAATCAGTTGATGTGATTTCTGGGCGGCTCGAGAAGCTGGTAGAGAAATCTGATGCCCATATTGAATTTTAAATAAAACCTCATGCTAAATGCTTTCTTCTTGTATACATTTCTTGTAAAAATTATAGTTAATAAATAAATTATAATTACTTTACAATGGGGAGTTACTTTTTAACCACCTTGTGTGTGTACACACACGTGCACACACACAGTCTGCTAAAAAAAGTATACACTCTTCAAAAAAGGAAAAACTTGTATAGATATTGTAATAGTAAATTTATTCAGACATCATTTGATTAATACAAGTTACCTTTTGGAGTCGAAAATCACTTCCTGACATTTATTAGCACTACAGCTTAAGCAACATTGATCAGAAGTGTCCAGTGGGATTGCTCCACATGCATTTTCAATTTCTTGTTTAAGGACTACCAATGCAGTTAGTTTTCTGCAATGGACAACATCTTTTAGGGTCTGCCATAGCTAAAACTGGCAAAATATTGTACTACAGTAAACGGTGTTATTGCAATTGGATAAAACTACAAAAGACAAGTTTTTCCTTTTCTAAAGTGTGTATGCATTTTTTTTTTTTGCCAGATTCTGTATATATCCTAATATTTAAAATACCATCAAGCCAGGTAAAAAAACGAAACAAGAAATGAATAAAAACTGAATGTACCTATATTTCCTAGATCGTCCTAACTTAAGAAAACCCTAGAAGATTTAAGAAAATAAATTTCCCTAAAAAAGGTACTGTCTGTTATAGAGGAAATGATATTGTTACATTATCATTGGCACTCAGGGGAGAAAAAAAGGAATGAAAAGAAATAGAGAAAGTGAGTATAAGGCGAGAAGAAAATGATGATGAAAAGGAGAAATAATGGCAACATTGGACACACACGTGTACACAAGAAAAATCAGCCTAACACCAATAAAGAGCATCCCAATAATCATACAAATGACATCAAACCTAATATAGAAATAATGAAAAAATGGCAGTCAATTACTGAAACCTCCTGATGAGTGGACTTAACAATTAGAAAAACGTTTCTCTATGAAATTTGGAGTCAAGGTTCTGAATATAACATCAATCAACAAATTTTATTTGTACTAAACCTATCATTCATATATATATATATATATATATATATATATATATATATATATATATATATATATATATGATTGATTAATTTGTTTTGTTTACAGGTTTTTGCAGGTTATTTAAAACCAGAAAATATTTTTAGATTGTAATAATTTTGGGGAGGTAATAATGATTTACTTAACTCATATCTAGTGGGGTCAATTCTTACCTTTCCTAAGAGTATTTGCATGTAAGAGAATATGATGAACCCAATTGGAATTGGAACTCGGCTCTTCAAACCCCAATTTCCAGGCTGTTATTTGCACTAGCTGCACATACAAGCTTACAGCACTTGGTATTCCCAAGTGGTGACCCATCTAGGTACTGACCAGATTTGATGTTGCTTAACTTTGGTGATCGTACAAGAATTGGTGTTTCAACATGATGTGGCCATAAGAGATAGAGAGAGATAGATAGATATAAATAAAAAATAAAAAATTTTTTAAAACGTGCTTGGGACCAAGAACATTAGTCTAGGGTGACTGGTTAGGTTTTTATGAATGCTGCACGAAAGATACAAAATTTTTAATCAAACTTCTGCCATGTTTAATTTAAATGCAACTAATTTCTTAAGTTTACTTTTCAGTAATAGTGGTGGGCTTTTAATAAATAAACAGACACAAACACACAGATTAAGTCCTTTTTTTTTTTCGCACACTGATGAGTGAAATGAAAATGACAAATTGGTGGTTGAAGCACTGTAATTTAGTTATTTGTCTTATCTAGCTCTAAATGTGGAAGAAAACCTTGCGGGTTTAATTGTAAAAATCAGTTTTGCTTTCATAAATAAAGCAAGGAAATGATATTTTCTCATGTCAATTTTTGCTTATAAACAAAATTCACATGGAATGGCTAAAATATATAAGACTGGCAGGATTTATTCGTTCAATGTAAATTTATTCCAATTGAGAAAGTATTAGCTCGGAACAACCAACATACTCACCCTAAACTGAAATTTTATCTCTCTTATAATACTTATTTTCACCTTATTATTATATCCACATTATTTTATAGCATTCTGAAGTGTCTCTAGGGGGGAGGTCTATTAGTCTCAGCTTTTAGATCGTTTTTTAGCTATTTTCACTTGGGCAAATTTTACTATAAATCTTATAAAACACTTTGCCTTATTCTTCAGCCGCCATCCGATGATGATACACTGTATTTTCTCTTCTCAGAGGTTTTGTTGTGCTTTTCAAATAAATGTGTTAATTTCAATTCATTTTTCTTGATTCCATACCCCACCTGTTTTGACTGACATTTTTTTTTCTCTCCTTTCAAGCTACGGCCATTATGTAGACCGGAACGTATCAAACTACCCTCATCACATATCATATGCTCCAGTGTCCGCCCAGGACAGTGAGCTGCATAGTCTGTCCAGTGAAGCAACTACTGACGACACTGTATCAGTGACCGACAGCAGTCTGTAAGTAAACACTTGTTGAGACCCTTCAGTCTGAAATTTTGGTTGAGATAAAATTCTCTACCCACTTTCTCTCTCCTTTATTCACTTTTTTTATTTAAAAAAAAATGTCTGAAGGATATTCTTTAAATAACATGTCGATGCTTTAATTTAATAGAATGTCTATTATTATTCAAAATTTCTTGATTACAGTCATGAATCTGACTGCTTGGAAACATTATGATATCATTTAAATTATTACGCTCCACATTTTTCTTTCCTCTTTCCTTTCTTTCCTTTCCTGTTAATTCCACCATCTTTCTTTTTATTGTATCCTTGGTACTCCCCTCCCTTTTTATCATATCTTTGACACTCTTGCGATGTCTTTTTGTCCCTTTTTGCGTATCTGACACACGCTCCTCTCTTCTCGTGATTTTGTTTTGCTTAGGGAATGTCTCTCTTGTAAAGATTTGGGATCCATGGATGGTGTTGCTGAAATGTTGCTGCTTGTCATATTATTGATGACCTTTTGTTATCATGATTTTCCTTAAGATATAAGGCTTTTGTGTATATGCTCCTGATGAAGGCTGAAGAATGGATCAGCCAAAATATGGAGACAACCACAAAAACATCCCTCCCTCTTTGTCTCTCTCTCTCCCTCCCTCTTTGTCTCTCTCTCCCTCCCTCTTTGTCTCTCTCTCTCCCTCCCTCTTTGTCTCTCTCTCTCCCTCCCTCTTTGTCTCTCTCTCTCCCTCCCTCTTTGTCTCTCTCTCTCCCTCCCTCTTTGTCTCTCTCTCTCTCCCTCCCTCTTTGTCTCTCTCTCTCCCTCCCTCTTTGTCTCTCTCTCTCCCTCCCTCTTTGTCTCTCTCTCTCCCTCCCTCTTTGTCTCTCTCTCTCCCTCCCTCTTTGTGTCTCTCTCTCCCTCCCTCTTTGTGTCTCTCTCTCCCTCCCTCTTTGTCTCTCTCTCTCCCTCCCTCTTTGTCTCTCTCTCCCTCCCTCTTTGTCTCTCTCTCTCTCCCTCCCTCTTTGTCTCTCTCTCTCTCTCTCTCCCTCTTTGTCTCTCTCTCTCTCTCTCTCTCTCCCTCTTTGTCTCTCTCTCTCTCTCCCTCTTTGTCTCTCTCTCTCTCCCTCCCTCTTTGTCTCTCTCTCCCTCCCTCTTTGTCTCTCTCTCCCTCCCTCTTTGTCTCTCTCCCTCCCTCTTTGTCTCTCTCCCTCTTTGTCTCTCTCCCTCCCTCTTTGTCTCTCTCCCTCCCTCTTTGTCTCTCTCCCTCCCTCTTTGTCTCTCTCCCTCCCTCTTTGTCTCTCTCCCTCCCTCTTTGTCTCTCTCCCTCCCTCTTTGTCTCTCTCCCTCCCTCTTTGTCTCTCTCCCTCCCTCTTTGTCTCTCTCCCTCCCTCTCTGTCTCTCTCTCTCTCCCTCCCTCTCTCCCTCTCTCTCTCCCTCCCTCTCTCCCTCTCTCTCTCTCTCCCTCCCTCTCTCCCTCTGTCTCTCCCCCTCTCTCTCTCTGTCTCTCTCCCTCTCTCTCTCTCTCTCTCTGTCTCTCTCTCCCTCCCTCTTTGTCTGTCTCTCTCCCTCCCTCTTTGTCCCTCTCTCTGTCTCTCTCTCCCTCCCTCTTTGTCTGTCTCTCTCCCTCCCTCTTTGTCTCTCTCTCTCCTCCTCCTGTCTGTCTCTGTCTATTTTTGTCTCTCTCTCTCTCCTCCTCCTTTCTGTCTGTCTCCCCACTCTCTCTCTTTTCTCTTTCTCTCTCTTCCGTCTCTCCTCTCTGTGATGCTTTAAATAGCCTGAATGAGGGTTGTAGTGAAGTGGCTTTGGTCTTGTTGTTGTTTTCACATGTGCTGTGCTTCACTTTCTTCTTGCCATTCCACTGTTGATAGACTCTCTTCAAAAACATCTAATGACCTGACTACTTGTCTCTCCAGCCTTTGAAAATTGAAGCTTGTCTACTTTGTGCTTACCCATGAATAAGATAAACATCCTTGGATGAACTGAAAATCTTTTTCTTTCAGAATTGCTTTACACTCTTTTTAGTTGAATAACAGTGATTTAATTATGGGTTTTTTGGGGGGTTTTTTATTGTAAAATGACAACAAGAAAATTTTGTTTATGATATTATTGCACCTGTTCGAACATTTGTAAGCACTAGTAAATGATAATCCATCTCTATATTTGAAAGAGTCCCTTTGCTATCTGATCAGTTTCATGTAGAGAACATTGGATTCAGATGAATATTTTAAGAAAATAAATAAAAATAAATTTCTTATTCAAAGGGAAAAAGGGTTTTATCTTTTTTTCTTTTTTTTTATGTGAAAAATTCTTTCATAGTAAAAATGAAAATTTGTAAGTGTTTTTGTGAAACTGTAATTTCTTTTATTCTTAATGTTTGCTCAAGAATAATAGCTAGTGTTTGGCAAAATGTATTTTGAATATTTTTCACCTGAAAATATATTGTCTTCTTTTTATAGTATTTTTCATTGAAATGCAATGTATTTTCTTTTCTTTTTGATGCATCACAATTCAGACCAAAATGTTAAGTTGCTGCAGTTGAACTTAAAAAACAATAACAAATTTTAAAGTAATAACAAACATTGTAAAATAGATTTTTTTTTTTTTTTTTTTTAATTATACGAAAGAGAAAAAATATATGAGAAATGAAATGGTCCTTCTTTTCAGGACACACACACACACACATAAGTGTGAATATAAACTAAATAACAAGATATTAGCAACTATATATGTGTATGATAACATGCATATGTAGATAAGCAAATAAATATTTATGGTGCAAACAAAATAGTGCTCATTGTAGTTAAACAGAGCTATGAAGTATACATTAATAAATACACATATATCTACATTTGTAGTGCAACTTGTTTCATGGTTTACCAAGTCATCCCATTTGCCATATGTGCCTGATGACTTAGGTAACCATGTTACTTTAAGTTGCACTACAAATGTGTGTGTGTATGTATATATATATATATATATATATATATATATATACATACAAAAATATGGATTAGAATCTGACAGAATAAGATAAGGAACAAATAGGAAACATTTATGATATTAGCATGTTTCACTTTTATTTAAGCTTCATCAGAAAATGAAATATGGAGGGGGGGATAGAATTCTAGTCTTTTATTGATTTTCATTCATTAAGCAGACCTCACAAACAGTATTCATGTGTATAATTCTTGCATGTTTGTCTATCACAGTTCTAATTTCTCAATGCTGGATTTGGTTGATAATGTGTGTGAGTTTGAGTCTAGTTGACATTTTGATTTCTCTCTGGTAGGGTTTGTATGTTGATTGGGGAATGTTTTGGGTATCACTGATTAGATTCTTTAAGTATGGATTTTATAAAAATTGATATAAAGTGTGTTTGGTGTATGATTATTGATGGTAAAATATTTATCAAGATTATTCAAAATGTTTTCCTCATGATAAATTATATTCTTTTGTAATGGGGTGGCAATTATTAAATGGAAGTTCTCACCCGTTTTGTTTCTGTATGTTACGAGAGAGTTCAAAGGGTTGTCCCAATGTAGGTCTCTCTTATATTCATATATGTGGGTATTTAGATTTCTAGATGTTTTGCCTGTGTAGCTTTTCTCACGTAGGTATTTTATCATAAATTCAGGCATCTGATGTGACGGATCTATTTTTTTGGCCATTTTCTATTTTTCTTGCTAACTATATTTTTGAATGTCTTGAAAGTGCTAATAATAATGTTAGTGTTGGGATAACTAGTTTGTTCTCAAATTTTGTTGGTAGTGTTGGATAATGAATTTTGTGTTTTTGTTGACAGGTGCCTTTGTTGTAGGACATTTGTCTGAACATAAATAATAAGGATAACAAAATTTAAGTTAATAACAAAGATTGTAAAAAAGACATTTTTTTTATTATGCATTTCATTCGTTTCACTTTAATATATTAAGCTATGAGATTATTTTTCTGTGCTTTATATATCAAAATAGAGGGTAAGTAATATTATTTGCTCATTATTGGCACAAAGGAAATAAATTGTTTTACTGCCATGATCCAAGTCCCTTATGCTGTGTTGACAGGTAATTCAGCTCGTACTAACACATTTAGGAATTAATATTTCAAACTGCAGAGCTATTTCTATGGAAACGTATAGTTCTGATAGTGTCCAAATGTGTGGGGAGGGGTGCCTATTGAAATTGTATAAAATCCTAATTTTTTTATTTTTTTCCTCTCTAAAATATCTTAAAGCTGGAATTAACTGAACAATGCTACCTGAAATAATATTCAACCAATGCCCCCCCACACCCTACACAAAAAAAAATGGCAGTCCCCAGATTTTGAAAGATACTCTTGTATTATTTCTTCTGTTGACTATTTTTCCTTTTTATACAGATCAAGAGAGACAAAAACGAACTCACTCGCCACTACACACACACACTGTACTCCTTTCCCTCATTCTCATAATGCACACGTGCTCTTTCTCTCTCTCACAGATGCCCACCTTTGCCAATCTGAAGAAATCATACAGTCTTTCTTATTACTCTCATTGTAATGTCTGTGAATTTAAAAGTTTCTTGCAATTGTTTTGCCATTTATTTTTCATTTTTGTTGACTATTTGGATGTTTGCTGTGAAAAGGAGTCTTCCTCTTGATGGATAATCTTTTCTGTTTGTAAGCACTTTAATCTTCATTGATGTTGAAGGCCATACATTTATTCCCCTGTTTGTCATCACAAATAACTCTTAGCCGTTGTTGCCTCAATAGATGAAAGACTATCAACAGAATCAGTTTAAGATCTGTTTACTGTGTACCATAGCAGAACAGTACAATACCTTGATAAAATTCTAGTTTATGTTCGGACCATCGAAGTGGTATCACGGTAAACAATCGAATTTCATGGCTTTTATTTTCATGAGGAAATTAGTAAATTGGGTTTTGTATAAGAATAATTGCTCAAGACTAATCCTGACATTCCACTTCTTCAGACATTTTAATATGCAATCTTTTTGCTGTAATGACATTTCAAACAATCTATTCCCCAATCTGTATTGGATGAAGGGATCTTCGATTATGATATCAGAATGTCTTCACTAGTCGCTCAACGCCATGTAAGTTTATCCAATGATACAGGGGAGGGGGCAATGTGACACTCCCATGTCAAGATGTAACTCTCAAGAGCTTACAAAAAAACATGTTGTTAGTGCATAGATATAAACTTTCACATCGAAGCTATTTGAATGTAAATGAATGTAACGAATTTAACTCGAATTCAAACTCGGCTCTCCAGTTCTTCATTCTGAGCCACTATCCTTTATACCACTTGCACATTCATGAAGGCTTGAGCTGAACTGTCCACACTTCTCAGAAGAGCTGAATACAGATAACTGGTGCAAATAATGTGCCACAAGGTTCCCAAACAGCCCTCATCAGGTTTTAAATTCAGATTTGCTCTTCACCTTGTCTGGTTGTCAACAAAGTGCCAGCCTGTTCTACTATTTAACCCATAGCTGAGGGGAGAGAAGCGATGGATTCATACCTTTCACAAGAGTATTTGTGCATAAATGAATATAACGGTCTCTACAGAATTTGAATTGAGCTGCTATCCACTGCACCACACACACACACACACACACACACACACACACACACAAGGTGGGCGTGAGAAATACAACAAAAGCCTGTTACAATTTTACATTGAAAATGGTAAAAGGGACAAAACATGTCGTGTAGGAGTTTTTCCATTTTGTCATTCGTTTACATGGATTTTTTTTTTTTATATCCTATATTCCATAGATATACATGTATGAGTTTTTCATTGAATAGAAAAGCCTGATCTAAAATGAGTAATTCTATAGGCACGCTTACAGCATTTGTTGTCTCGCTTGCTGGAAGGCTAGACTTTGTTGAATTATATGAATTGATGTCTCAGCCTTCTCTCCTGTATCAAGGTGAGACACTGCCTTTATTAAACAGTCCCCCATTTTCTCTCTAATACATTTATGTTTGCTGTTAGAGCAGCAACGGTAGTAGTTGCAGTTTTGGTTGTAGTAGTAGTAGGTTCAAAGGGCTTTTTAGTCTAAGCGGAAATATCCTACATGCTATACAGGCCAATTTTTGTGATGCACTGCTGCACATATATACATGTTTTCTTTTTTTTGTTTTTCATGTGTGCGTCTTTCTACTTGATTTTCCTCAAACTCTTTTTCCATTTTTGTTTTGTTTTTTAATCTCCTTTCTTTTCCTAAACTGACTTAATCTCTCCATCTTGCATTTTTGATCCACATTGAGATGAGTGGAGCAGAGAAAGATGAAATATATCTATTATAAATATAAAAACATGCTGCAGATTAACTTTGCAATGTGGTTTTTGCCCAAACACAAATGAGGTTTTATTGTATCAAGAGTGAGAGGGTCTCTTCCAATGTTGGCCTTCGAGAGAGACTCTGATTCCACAGCTAGATTGGAATTGATTTCAGGAAGTTAAAGCTTAAGAGCCATGTTTATTCCCTTTCGTTATCTTTTTTAATCATCAATGGAAAGAAGCATGCATTTATTTTATTCAAATGATTCTTTTTTTTGTACCAAAGCCCCATCAGAACATAGGTGATCATGGCTCTCCACAATTTCCTGCCTTTTGTAGCTTTTAATAAATTGTCTTTTCATTATTTCTCTTAAACCCTATTCTGCCATCCATATTCTCAATGTCATGTGTTCTTTTCTTCAATCTGTCCTGTAAGTAACAGATTTTCCAAACCTTTTTTCCTCAATGTACTCTAGAAATGTCAAGTCTCTTCCTGGTGTTAATGTTATTGTTCACATGTTGAGTCCATTATATCCTCAGTATCCTTCTGTATAGCCATATTTCTGTTGCTTCAAGTCAAGCATTCACTATCATATAGGATGACAAATATCATGTAACAGTTCAGTACTCCTTTCTTTGTTTCTAACAATGTTTTTCTGTCTCTTAATACTTTGCTTAGGTTTTGTAATGCATCTTTAGCTATCCCAATATGTCTTTGGATCTCATTGTTGTAATATCTATTTTCTGTTAGGACACTTCCCAATATTTAAATTTTTGTACTTGTTTGACTTTGGTATCTCCAATTTGTAATTTTCATTTTGGGCTCATCCTTTTCCTAACGATCATGCATTCTGTCTTGTAATTTAAAACTCTTTGTGGCTAGTGTTTTATAGGTTGATGTAATAGAATGTAGATTGGATGGCAGCCAGTCTGGGAGAAGGACATCTGAGTTGAAAAATGTGTAAATGGCAATGGGAAGCCACTCCACTATCTGTCTCAAGATGACAGCATTTCACAGAAAAACTGTGTGTGGAGAGCCATGGTTTCCTGTGTCCTGAAGGGGCATGGTGGTAATAAAATGATGTGGGTGGAGCAATAGATAAAGAGAAACATTAAGCCATATATAAGTAAGCTGCTGAATTTATATTTGTAGACTCTGTGTATGAAGAAATAGACATGTTTACGTATTGGGTACATTCAAGAGGTACCTCTACAAAATTGCTAAAAAATTAGCATACTCTGACGGAAAAATGCTCCAAACTTAATGAAAGCAAAGTTTTATTGACAAAATTTTTGTTATTTTTAAGAGGAAAGATCAAAGTATTTTTTGATTATTTAATTAATTTTTTTTTACTCTTTTTGGGGAAAATAAAAATTTTGAATAAAAATCTTGTTTTTCTTGCATTGGCTGATGTATTATAAATTAGCATAGTTAATTTTACCATCATTTTTGGGGTGAAAGATGCATCAATTTGGAAATTCTTGCAAAAATCAAATAATTAGCAGATTTTAATGAAATTTTCAGGACTTATTCACACGTGAATGAAATTATTTTAGAAATGTTTTTTTATTAGAAAATCTTGGGAAAAAAAATCTTTTTTCTTTACACGTGTTACACCCGACATTGTTAATTTTATGAAAATTTGAGAAATTCAGTGAGATAATTTTTAGTGGCTGTATTAGTTAAAAACAAAACTCTTGGAGAATTTAAATTATCTTTTTTTTGTAAAATTGGATCGAGCCTTACTGAAAATCTCTACTGAATCATAAAATAAAAAATGCAATAAAACTATGACCCTGAGTATTTTAAAGAGTTTTGAATTGTTATACAAGACATTGTCAGAAAATAGGAGTGATAACGAGTATTAAATATTAAGAGCCAAAATTCTCTAAAATTCAATAAAGCATTACATTACGGATAATATTTTCTTAGATTTTTAAGTTTACTGAGTACTTCAAAGCTGCTTGTGTTATATTCTTCAATTTTTTTTTTTTTCTTTTACAGTTATATCATCAGGCATAACTTTCTAAGTTATGAAAACCTTTGTTATTCATGGTGCACCTTAAAATGTGTAAAAAAAAAACAATCTTTTTGCACACTTTGTAGATGAATGTGTTAAACTGCAGACACTCAGTTTGCAATTTCTTGTTAGCCATCTTGTTCAACCTAACAGCACAGTCATTGGAACCAAGCATTTTCTCTACTTTTAGCTGACAGTTAAATAGGAACTTTATTCTAAATTTCAGTTTGTATTTTTCACATTTTGAAATATGATGTTGCTCTTTTGCAGTAGAAAGCACACCAAAATATGCCAAAGTACATGATTTGGGAAACCATGAATTATGACCTATAGTTTTAACAATAAGCAACAAACAGAAATTCTTGACATTACCCAGCAAAAGATAACTTGGCTAATGTTAGACATTGCACTCCAGCACAGGCAATTTTGACAGAATTCAATTCATCTGTATGCCAAATTTCATAGTTAGGACATCTATCTCGTAGACAATGAGTGGGTTATCTGTCTTTGACTGGGCACCAAGAAACCAGGCCAGATGACTGTGCCAATTGAAGGCAAAGGTAGAATAAAAAGTTTACTGCCAATTATAATAAACATCTGTGGGATTAGCACTTTCAGGAACGAGAAAATTATGATGATAATGATATATAATAACTTAATAGGTTTGAAGAAAGATATCTGATGAAAAAAAAAAAATCAGAGAGAGAGAGTGTTGTAGTTAATAAGTGCTTCAAAATACAATTACTTAGTTGAGGGTGCTCTGAAAAGTTTTTTTGGTCTGCCCCCCTTCCCAAAAGTTGATCAGACATTGGAATTCTTGATTTTTTTTTTTTTTTTTTTTTTTTAATCCCTTTTTGATCTGTCTTCATGACTTTACAGATAAATTGGTTGATATAAAAGAAAGGAACCCCTCCCCAAGTCCAGTCCCACACCACCCTATAAAAAAAATGTTTGGATTTCATATTTACATAATTTAATGTTCTTAGATAAACTGAAGGTCTCTGCCTCGCTCCCTCTCTCATTTTGAATTTTTTGCAAATTCTTGGCTTCTTTCCTTTCACTTATTAGCCTTTATACTTTCTTGCTTTATGTAGTGACTCTGTTTTAACCCTTCTCAGTTTTGACTACTTTTTTCTTTTTTTCCTGGTTTTAGGTAATTAACAAATTCTGTAGTCTTGTAAATTAAGTGAATTGTTTTTGCTGTTTGATGAAAAAGATATTTGATAGCAATTGCAGTAAACACAATACTCTAAGTTTGCTTTTAAAACTAAAAAGAAAAATGTAATATCTAGTGGATGAATTTTAATGTTATAATTTTTTTTTTTTTTTTTTTTATAGAAGAGTAGAGAGCATCAAGTGAAAGTTTTGATGCATGTCTTTGATAAATTCCATGATATCATGTTATATAAACAGCTAGTTTATAAAAAATGATGTCACTTTATGATAATTTTTTTTTTCTTTTCTTTTTCACAAGCCATTGATCTTCATTTACTTGCTATAAGAGCAGAGCACTTATCTGATGTTCTTTCTATGAGAACAGTGGGAGCTCAAAACTTCTACCTGAATTTTCTCATAAAAGATAGGTAGAAACGAAAAATGCTGATCATATATATAAATCATATGTTGATGTGTTATAGAAATATTAGCAAGTTTAGTAATTGCTATATTGTTTATGTAATTGTTGGAGTGAATGAAATTTCGATGATTTGAACAGAAGAAACGGAATATTATCTTGAAGAGGTCTCGTTTCTTTTTGTTTCTGTTTTCCCCCTGCTTCAGTTTTGCTTAATGAATCCAATTCAATGTTGGCAAAGTCATTAACAAACATGGAAGAAATATTCGTTCTGATTCAAAAACCGATAGGCAGATGTGTGTATGTGTTTTTTTTTTTTTGTTGTTGGTCTTTTGTTTTTTTGTTATTATTATGGTACTTGCTAAATATTTTTTCTTCTATTCTTTTTTAACTTTGCTATTCTCATTTCTCACACACAAACTCACTTTGATTCTGTTATAATCTGTTTTACTCTATCTTGCACATTTCCTTTCTTTTGTTTTTCTCCTTCTCTTTCTCTGTCTTGCAGCTTCTCTCTCTTTGTCTCTCTTTCTCTCTCTTTGTTTCTCTTTCTCTCTCTGTTTCTCTTTCTCTCTCTGTTTCTCTTTCTCTCTCTTTGTTTCTCTTTCTCTCTCTTTGTTTCTCTTTCTCTCTCTTTGTTTCTCTTTCTCTCTCTTTGTTTCTCTTTCTCTCTCTTTGTTTCTCTTTCTCTCTCTTTGTTTCTCTTTCTCTCTCTTTGTTTCTCTTTCTCTCTCTGTCTCTCTCTCTCTCTGTCTCTCTCTCTCTCTGTCTCTTTCTCTCTCCCTCTCTGTCTCTTTCTCTCTCTGTCTCTTTCTCTCTCCCTCTCTGTCTCTTTCTCTCTCCCTCTCTGTCTCTTTCTCTCTCCCTCTCTGTCTCTCTCCCTCTCTCTCTCTTTCTCTCTCCCTCTCTGTCTCTGTCTCTTTCTCTCTCCCTCTCTGTCTCTTTCTCTCTCTCCCTCTCTCTCTCTTTCTCTCTCTCCCTCTCTGTCTCTTTCTCTCTCTCCCTCTCTGTCTCTTTCTCTCTCTCCCTCTCTCTCCCTCTCTCACCCCTCCACAAGTCCTCTACTTTATCTCAACTGTTATCTTTCTCATATCATTTGTTTTGGAGTGACATTCAGCATTTTGAAATTGTCAATAATTTAGTTTTAAATACTCACTCCATGCACATCCCACTGATGACGTTACCTGCTTGCATCTGTAGGACAGGCTCAAAAACCAACAGGAACATAAAGAGAGGTTGTCTTCTTCCATTATCGTGTGTGTGTGTGTATATGCTCATTCACCAATGTCTAGATATTTTGTGAAAGAAAAAGGACACTTGCAAAAAAATTAAATGACATGCTAAATTGGCCACACACTATACACGTATGTTTTTAGTCTTTCTCATCTCTTGCTATATGTGGTCTATACTTTTGAAACTTCTGCATTTCCAGTTTTCTCTTCTCTTTTACAAATTTAATTTCTCTGAATGACTCTCTCTCTCTCTCTCTCTCCCTCTCTCTCTCCCCCCTCTGTTCTTGACCTCTCTTTTCTTCATTTTGTTCTGCAGCAACCTCGCTCAAGGCCTTCTGTTTAAACTTGATTTAGTTCTTAAGAGTGAGAGAAAAAAATGCATTCTAGACAGATTTCTCCCTCTTCACTTGCTTGTTTGCTTCCAAGCAAGCACGTGCAATGTTTGTTCTCCTCATGCGTGCGCACACACAGACAAGCACACCCACTCCAAAAAAACTCTTGGGAACAAACATAAAGAAATGCTCACTCGTTCTCTTTGACACACACACACACAGACATATTTAAAGTGGTCATCTTTCTTGAAAATGTATTCTTTAATGCATGCTTAAGGAGGAAACCTATTTTGAGTGAGTGTGACACACACACACACACACACAGTATAACAATTTCACATACTGAAAAGCATTTTCTTAGCTATGCTTCTCATGAAAAATAATAATATATATATATATATATATCATACACCCTTGCAGGTAAGCATACTAAACAAAAAGAGAAAGGGTAGCAGAAAGGAAAGGTGCAAGAGAGAAAAAAAAAGTGTGGACATGAACAGGCAAGAGAGCAAGTGTATACGTGTTCCAGCAATAAAATGAAAAAGAATGATAAGTGAGACTAGGTTTTAAAAGTGTGTGTGTGTGTGTGTGTATATATATATATATATATATATATATATATATATATATATATATATATATATATAATCACAATTTTTTTTTTTTTTTTTTTTTTTCCCCCTGCAAATACCCTTCCAGGCAAACATTAAGTGGTCAGCTCTGTCTCTTTTTTTTTCTATCTCTCACTCATGCACATATGTACTTTCTCTCACTTACACAGACATGTGTACTCTCTCTCTCTCATTTTTACACACACGTACTCTCTTGATTAAAACTCTTGATTTAATGCATGCACACACTCTTGCTTTCGTAGTGCACTCTCTCTCTCTCTCTCTCTCTCATACATGCACACTCACGCTCTTTCACTTTCACACACACACACACATTCTCTCTTTCGCACACTAGTAAAAAGAATGCTTGTGAGACGCATTTAGATAAACAATAAAAAATTTCCTCCTCTTATAATTATAACAGTCTGAAAGAAGGCTTTTGCATAGGTGTCCATGTGGTCTAGTTATAGATACATCGAAATAGATATCAACATAGACAAGCTTACTTTCAGACAGGCATTGTAGGAACGAGAGGAAAATATACAATCTCCTCTTTTTCGTTTTTTTTTTCTTCTATACGTTTTCTTCCTCCTTTCATTGCACTCTCTTTGGATATATATATATATATATATATATATATATATATATATATAATCTGAAAGGAGAGGCAAAAGACTCTCTCTCTCTCACATTCGCATTTACATAGCCGACTAGAAGAGTAACTAGTTGAACACCACCGTCACTGACACCATTTAAGTAAGGCTTCGAGACAGCAGCAGCAGCCGCCTACTGCTACCTTTTGATCAGTGTGCTGGAACCGTTTACAAACTATCATCTGAGCCTGCACTCCATGCATTGCTAATGTAGCTTCCTTTATAGTCTGTTTATGCTGGTTGCTTCAAAGGGAAATAACTGCTTTTCACAAAGGGAAGAAGAGATTAGAGTATAAGAAAAAAAAATTGGCTCTGCTCACTCAAGTATGGCCAGTGTGTTTATATCTGAAACTGCCAGCGATGCTAATGACAGGCCTTTAAGTAAGTGTCCTTTGTTCTAAAGTGTTCAGAAATATATATTCATGGCCTGTTGGCTAGCTATTTTGCTATCCTGTCAAGGTCAGCACTGCCTGCTACAAATCCACTCATCTTTGTTCTATTTAAATCAGAAATTACTTGTATATACATACAGATATAAAATCTGTATTTTTTCATTTTTACATATATATATATATATATATATATATATATAATTGTGTGTGAACACAGACATTGAAAAGTTCTCAGCCCATCCAAGATAGGAGCACAAAAAAAATTTTCAGGATTTGGAATTAGGACAGACTGAGAAGTTTTCAAAATTCTTATATATATATATATATATATATATATATATATATATATATATATAATATAGTTGTGTGTGTATATGAAATGTGGGATTGTGGTGAAAAGTTACTGGCCCAACCATTTTCCCTAAATGTGATCAAATGTTCAAACATGAGAAGTGGGGGTGGCTTTTTGGCTGGCTGAGAACTTTTAAGCTCACCCTTGTATAGTGTTGTTGTTGTTGACAACAAATTTAGAAAATGTATAATAAAACATAGTATATAAATGATTGTTTACTAAGCAATAGTTGCATTTCCTTTGTTCCTCTTATTAAGTACTAAACATAAAAATCTATGCTTATTTCACACTCTTATATACTCTGCAGGTTCTGATTATAAAAACCATTAATTTGCCTTATCTTGGCCAGTATTGATACATTGTGTCTAAAATAATTTTTGCTTGATTTCATTACTTTGATTAGAAAACAAAAAATATTTACCCATTTTTCTTTGTTTATTTTAATTTTATTTTTGTTGTCCTTTTCTCATTTGTTTCCTTCTGAAATACGTGAGTCTACCTGATTTGATTAATGGAAAGCTTCAAATTTTTCTCTGATTTCTTTTTGTACAAACACCCTGCGTCACAGTCAGAATGCTTTTAGACAGAGAGAAAGAGAGAGAAAAAAAATAATCCTTGCCTGACATTTTGTATATTTGTATGACTGGCACATCCAAAATTAGCCATATTTATTATTTTCACATCACTCTTTGTATAATATACCATGTTTGATGGCACATAAATCCCACTACCACCTATTATGGAAATAGAAAGGACATATCTCTGTAAATCTTAGCTTAGAAATAATTTTGCATATAAGATGAGGAAAATTTTTAGAATCATTTTAAGTAGGAGAAAGCGGTCTTATTTTCCATTAAATATATGATTAATATATAAGAGGGTGCTATTTATTGTCATCACAGATAATGTGATCAAAATCAGTTTTTGTCCTAAACACGTTATACATTGTTCTACAGAGTGAAATATTCATTTTACATCATTAAGTTTCATGCAAATCTTTTCTGATTTTTCATTGCTTATAACATTGAATGTAAATTGTTGCAATTTTGATGACTTTTCTTCATTGTTAACAGCTGGTTATTTATTACCGGCTGGTTATTGATTTTTAGAAGATCTTGTTCTAAATTGATCACAACAGGCAGCTTCTCATGTGTGTGTGTGTGAGAGAGATGCTAGAGGTTTTAGAACTTTGTTTAGCATAATTTTACAGAAATTGTAAAACATGCTTTCAAAAATCCAAAGTTCTTTAGTGTTTAGTCAACTGTAGTATGTCCTAATGAAATGGATTTGACGGAAACAAGAATTGGTCAGCTTTTTAACATGGGACTTGAGCAGACTGTTAATGCACAATGCTACTGAGAGCGGCTCTTTCTTCAGATAATTTGTATTGAAAGAATAAAAACCTTTTGCTTGGTTGATGATTCCCTTGTGTAGCTCTGCTCGTTCTCAAGTTATTATAAACATAGCAAGTGATGATGAAGCTGTAATGTCTTCTCCAGACTTAGCACTTCCAGACTGCTATCACTTATTTTGCTCTGTTGTTAATGTTTTTGTCTGATCAGCAATTCCAACAGGTTCTGGAAAAGGAGGGGGCTGGAATTCCTCAAGCAATTCATGGAAATCCAAATCAGAAACATTCTTTTATGATGAATTATAAAACCAATGCTAAGATATGACAAAAAAAGGAAAAGGAAATTCAAAGACAATACATAGATCACTGAATAATGATGCTATGAATTAATATTGGCAACATTGACTTTAAAAAAATAAAAAAAAAATAATGCTGGTATAAATTAAATAAAAAAATCTTTTTCGCATTTCCAATGTTTTTTTTACTATTGACTCAGTTTAAATAAGTTTTTCAGTGAGGAAAATTCTTCACTTATCTTTTACTATTCAAGGATTTAAAACAGACTTTTGTTTTCTTTCTAATCTTTTCTTTCCTATTTAGTTAATTTAGCTGACATTTTTGATTTTCCATTAATAAATCTAATCATAATTTTGATTTTTTACAAAAAAAAATGCTGCTTTTACTTAAAGGAGAAAGTCTTTTACTAAGGTGTATAGAAAATGCTTTGATTGTTAGATTCATCCGCAGTAAATTTGTGCCTAGGTTCTTACAACATTTCACCTTTTTAGACATACGTAAAATAAATAAATAAATAAATATATATATATATATATATTTAAATTTTTAAATTTCTGCATTTTTTGTCTGTGCTTAATTATGACAAATGTTTGTGGTTTTATATTCCCCTGTTCCTCCCTTCTCCCCATCCTACACTTGTATAATTCCATCAACAAAAACATTAGTCTGAAGTCCTAAAAGTCAAAACATGTCACACAAAATTTTTTCCACTTCGTCATTAATTTTCCTAACATTTTCCATTAAACAAACATTTACTAACAAGCATAATTGTGGGCAATGCCAAGTAACCTTGCTGTATACCTATAACAGCAATCTAATTCATTCCTTTAAAACTTGAGATGCAGGCAGTAGAATTTCTCAGGTTGGAGGAAAAGAGATGCCTTATGTCATTGTGAGGCGTACAGTTTGAGTGTATTGGCCTTGTTCAAACTGCTGATCACACCAAACTGTCTCACACTAACCGTAACTAAGTTCCAAGCAGTTGTAATATAAGCCAAAAGTTGGCTATGTAGGTGCTAAATGAACGCTAATGTGCTTGAGCAGGCATCTGCAAGAGGGATTAGCTCACTGTCCTAGCAGACAGGTGTGTTCCAAAAATGAGTACCCATTATAAATGTCTATAATATATTCAGAGCCTATTTATATCCTATTGAAAATTGAACTTGTTAGCATTTGCTGACTAACTTGTTAGCTATTGGGCTATGGCAGGTGCTATTTTGCATAAATTCTGTATAGTGTTACATGACACCCTTCCATTAGAAAGTCTTTATTTCATTGTTTGTAAAACTCAGTATATCACAGGTAGGATACTTAATAACATATACAAACATAGCAAATTCTAAAAGTATATATGAAAAATAAATTTCTAACTTTCTGTAGATATGCAAAAGATTTATGAAGTATAATAGAATATTGACGAATTTAATCTTTTTCTGTAAGAAAACAAAATAGTTAAAAAAAAAAAAAAAAAAAAAAGAAATTACTCAAAATATACAAAAGGTACATTTTATTCCATCACAGAATTGATAATAACCCACTCTTAAGTGTTAGTTTCAGACTAACAAGATGAAAGTTATTAACACATCTATTACTAATTAATCATTGTAGTCACATTAGTACTTAAAGAATAGAATTTGATATTCTAACTAATTTTTTTTCCAAGTTAAAATATTTCTGAGCAAGATTTTGCAACTTATATATATATATATATATATATGCACAGAAAATTAGAAAAGGATTGTCAGAGATCAAAGCCACACGTTAGACAGAACAGGATTGTCATATATATAGACTTTTGGGTATAGAAGCTAAAGATGAATGCTGGTGGTGCATCAATATGTATAAGAAAATCTGTATAAAAGGACGTCTTTCTGTCTTGAGGAGATAACCTCATTGAATGTTTGTTCATGCAATTAAACGGAGCTTAATTTGTCTTGGTGTGTGGCCTTTGTGCACAAAAGGCCAGAAATATATTGCAGTCATGTATTTGTATGCACTTGTGTATATATCTTGTTTTGCCAAGTTCACTTTTATTTCTACCCTGGATGAGTTTCCCCTAATTCCGTTTCTCTATTGGAGAAGTTCTATAAGATATGAGGGGTGGGAATGTTTGCCTTTCGTTGTGCTGTTCTTGTCAGCTTTGAAGACATTTCACGATTACATCTAAGATTTTTTTTAAAAGTTCACCACAGAAGGCATAACACACACACACACATTTTTCTTTCTTTATATGTCGGTTTATTTCTGATATAGCCTCTTCTACTTTTTGTGCTAATACTTTAACAGTCATAAATATGTGATGTAATGAAATCTACTACACACCCCCCCCCCAACCTTAGCTAAGCTGGATAATAGTCCCTGGATAGAGCTTTTATAAGAGAAAATAGAGACTAGAAAAGGCATTAAGATCTCTTCATTCATTTTGCTTTTATTTTATCTTTAATTTCAACAACTTTCATCTGTTTTCCAACCTCTGCACATTGATTTCTCTCTCTCTCTCTCCATTTACCTCTCCTCCTTCTTTTTCACTCTTTTCATCTTTTTGAACATAACCAAAGCGCTTTCTTTTTCACTGAAGCCTTTGAAAAGTGTTCTCTGGCCAAGTGATGCTGAAAGTGAACTGAATTCTTTTGTACTTCCTTTTTCTTCTTTTTTCTTGGACGGAGGCGAAAATAGTTTGGACACTTGAAAAGGTTTGGCTTTTCTCAATTATTTGACAAAGATGCATCAAACAAATGTCTGCTTGCAAGTTGGTCATCTTCATTTTTGCACAAGCGCTACATAGATTTCTTAAAAATTATTCATATATAACTTTGTGTACACACACAATATATATATATATATATATATATATATATATATATATATATATATAAGGTTCTGTAAGCTTGGATATGTGATTGCTATAATGTATATTGAGAAATCTGAGAGACAAGTTTGAATTCTAATTGACTTTGTTACATTCACTTACGTACAAATACCCATGGGGAAGGCATGAATCCATCTCTCCCCGCTTCAACTATGGGTAAATAGCAATTTAAGAGAAGGGAAACTTAATTTAAACCAGTCAGGAGAGTGTTGGCAAAGGGTGAATGAGTTTCTTATATCCAACTACCAACATGCAGCTTGGAGATGGAAATCTTGTATCACCCATCACCTTGCCAAGAAAATAAATCTGTGATTGTAGCATCATCTGACATGTGGCGCTCAGGCAATTGACCACTCTAAACAATTCCCCTGTGCAGGTTGTACAAATCTGTAGGTCTGATGAATTGGATCCTAATTATGATTCCAATGTAATAAATTATAACCATGGAATATTAGTGTTTAAACCTTTTTATATTATATTCTTACTCTGTCCTGGACATTGAGTTCTACCTGGATTCTATTCTCTTGGGAATTTATTTATATATATATATATATATATATATATATATATATACGCATTTACAGGGTGCGATGGATAAATTGTTTACATAATGCAAAAATGAAAATAACACTGACATCTCATCTTAACAGATATATTTACCAAAATTACTCAAAAATATCTTGAAATACTAGAGAGTATAATTTTGCCATTGGCTTCAACCACAGCCTCCAGACAACTTTGGAATCTCCTGCTACTCTTCTGGACGGTCTCCTTGTTTAAGTTAGCAAATGCTGCCATAATCCTTGACTTCAGTTCCTTTTTGGTGTTATAAGGAGTTTTGTTGGTGTCTTACTTAACTGCACCCCACACATAATAATCAAGGGGTTGCAGTCTGGGGAGTTAGGTGTCCAGATGTAAGTGGTGATGTGGTTGCAGAAATTGTCTGACAGTCATGTCTGGCTTGTCTAGCATGATGCATAGTCCTGTTACCAGACATAGGCTCTTCCAACAGCCACCCTCTTGACACAGCACAGCACTACTTCCTCAAAACACTTGATGTAGGCCTCCATGTTGAGTCTGGGGCCCTGTGGGAAGATGAACAGAGGCATAACATCGCCATCACTAGTGATCACTCCAAGCACCTTTGTAATTACCTTTAGATTCATCCAACTCTTTCTGAATCTTCTGCACTGTCCTCAGATTGGCACCCAAACACTTTGAAATGTTTCTATTCAAGGTTCTAATGTGAGTGCCAAGCAGTACAGCATAAAGTTTCCAAATTTTTGGCAGACTGAATTGCGTCACGGTATTCTTTTTCTCACATATGGTGCCCAACTATACTGTGCAGTTGATAAAATCAAAAATAATGTGCATGTGCAAAATTAAAAATAAATTTTTTTCACTCTGTATAACGTGTGCGACTTTCCATTTCCTTCATTTGCCCAATTTTAGCGAAATATGATTTGTATGTTCCGTGCATTGAATATTACTGACATGTATGTCTCTTGCTTTTTCTATAAATCTAGTAATTCTTGATGAATTCCAAAGAATCTACAATGTTATTGGTACTGACCTGGCATCTCGACTTCAGTTACTTTCCTACCACTGTAACAGAGTTTGATGTGCCTTTTTCCTTGTAGATATTTTCATGGCTACTTTTCAAATCATTTGTCCTCTTTGCTACTTTGTCTTCATGAATTTAAATGCAGTATTAGATTTGGTAGCTAGGTGGCATCATATTGCTGTTGAAATTTCTTGATATAACCATAAGTGCTATGTAATGCTATGTTTCATCTCTAACACTCTTCTCACCTGTGGAACTCTCTTCCGGCTTCTTGTTTTCCTGTCAAAGATTTAAATGCAAATATCATTTATCTTCCTGTCTCCTTAAATCCTCTTCTTTTATTGTTCTCTCTTCTCAATGTTATCTGAATTTCTTTCTCTCTGTGACTCCCCCCCTACTTGCATCTTAGCGGCTTTATCACCTTACATGGGGTGAATAATTAAAACAAAAAAGTCTTTTAAGTTTGCTCGTGCAGTTAGCTAACTTAGGAGACTTTCAGAAACTATGAAAATCAGTTCCATACAGACATCTGAAAAGGGAAATCGGTTAGCATTTGACATTTACTTTTTTCTTCATATGGAGAAAAATAGTTTTTTTCAAGACAGTTACTGGCATTTAAAAAATGGATTTATTATGGAATGAAGAAAGCTGTAGCTAGATCCAGGAAGCTTTCAATGTGTCAGCTTCCATTATCATCATCATCATATGACAACGTGTAGTTGTAATGTCGCTGAACAGTTCCTTCCACTTATTTGGCTTGAAAACAAGAGAGTTATTCATTCGTGCGTAGTGTCTCTTGGGTAAGTAGACCTGGTCGGGTCTATCGCTCTCTCAGTCGAACCACACCAGCTTAAATGCTCACCTTGGTTATAGACTCAGGGTCATTTCTTCCATCGGGGAAACTCTCCAACATTCTTCAGCCTAGGAAGCCCTCAGCTCAGTGATGCCATGTCATTACCACACTGACTGTATCCATAGCTATAGAACTCCAGTTCTGTCCCATTTTGTGCTAGATGGCTGTTGACCCCTATAAGAATGTTCATCCACCGGTCTTATCAATCCTGTTGGATGTCTAGCCACCATCCTCACCAAAAAGCCAACAACGGAACCGGTTTAGTGACTGATGAAATGGCCAGGCAGGAGGTAGAACCTAAATAGAATCAGAGAGAGAGAAAAAAAAGAGTTCTTTATTTGTTGGGATTGAAAAGGAATTCTTTGTCTAGATTCCAACAATTCATAACAAACTGTTACTGTTTAACGCTACAGTAAGTTGTTGATTTCAATAGCACAATTGGGTAAGGGATCTCCTTTCATGAGTGAGAAAGTCAGTTGGGTGTTTTTGTTGCATGACAACACCTGTCCTGTTGCAAATGTGGCACTATGATCTAACTGCAGCATTGTTCTGTCATTTATGAATAAAACATTGGCAAATATATACTAGAAACCTTTGCATGGGCCTTATTATGCCTCTAACTATAAAAACCTGCTAATAGTTTGTTTTTGGGTTTTTTTTAATCTTGATTTTTTTTTTGTGTTTTGACCCTATATCTTTGCTGGCTTACAGCCACATGACATTGAAACACTGACTCCTGTACAATCACCGAAGTTAAGCAACGTAGAGCTTGGTTAGTACCTAGATGGGTGACCATTTGTGAATACCTGCTGCTGTAAATTTGGATGTGCAGGTGGTGTAAGGAATAAATTCTCAGAATTTTTAATCAAAGAGCTGAGTTCCACTTCCAGTTAGGTTTGTTATATTCATTTACATTCAAATGCCCCGGGAAAGGTATGAATCCAACTGTGGCAGACGTGATGAGGCAGAACCTGGGACGAGCACAACTGGTTGCGACTTACCTTGTCCCCGCCAAAAAAGAGCCCGTATTTGCTTAGCATGTAAAGCTACTGCAGTTGAAATGAAGGAGAAAAAAATAGCACTTACCGCTCTGCCGTAATCCGTCCTCGGCCAGATAACGTAAAAGAATAAGGGGGGACTTGCATTGCATTTTTATGCAATAAACATGCAATGCATTATGGGACAAGGACGCAATGAATTATGGGATCGCATGAAGACGCAAGGGATTATGGGTATATGGACAAATATAAAAGCAAGTAATTTTTCCCAGTGCGGTGTTCTTGGAGTGACGTTCACGGTTGGTGGCTGGAAAAGTCTGTTAGTGCAATTTTGAGACAGAACTCAAGAAGGAACGACTCGAGGTTGGAATACCAGTTGGGAGAGCTTGGATCTACTCGCTGGTTGCTGTTTTCTTTTTATTTCTCCACATCAACTCTTCTCCCCCTAGCTATGGGTTAATTGGTAAGACTTGTATCACTAAACCATTATTATTATCTCAAAAAAAAAAAAGCTTACAATCTAAAGAATATTTTCTGCTATTAAACGACCTGCAAAGGATTGATAAGCCATAAAAAATGAACGAATCGATGTGTGTTTGCTGACTCGGACATCGTTTGCTGACTCGGACATCGTTTGGCAAATTATGTAAACATCTAACAAGCTTACTTAGGGATATTTTGTGTCTGAATTTCTGGGATAAGGCAGTGACATTATTTACACTTGGATGATTGTCCCCATCTTTATTGTTATTATCACAATGTTTCAGTCGTTGTGCCTTCCAGCTTTCTTGAGATACTTGTTAATCTACCTAACCTTCAGAAAATTGCAGAACTGAAGCCCCTTTATTTAATCTATAGGAGTAGATTGCTCTCATTCTACTGACCATGTCTATGGGGAGATAACTCCTTTAATTCTTATTTAGTCCTTCTCCATTATTGCAGGCCTTGTTTCCACTGTGTGTCCAAGTGCACACTGGCCCATGTACTGAACATGCAATTGCTTTGTCACCAAATTCACAAACCAACACTTCAATCAACTATTAATTTCATCTCTCTCTCTATTGGCCTCCAAATCACTAGGTGATGATGTCAAAGAAAGTAAGTTCTTCATTGAAATAATCTTGGGGGTCTGTACACAATGGATTGAAATTTGGTCACAAATTTTCTGCATTGTGACAAAGATTAAAAGATTAATTCAATCTAAAATCTTCTCTTCATTTAATATTTGAGTTGATATTTTGCGATTTTTTTTTTTTTTTTTTTTTTTTTTTTTTTTTTTTTTTGTCAATGTTAGATTGGCTTTTCCAATAAAGGTTTTTGTTTTATAAACAATTCTCATGTCTCTTGGTATTAGCTTTTCTTTCTAAACTCAATTAACATGTTTCTTTCTTTCCCCTCTCTCTGTCTTTTCTCTTTCGCCTCTCTCTCTCTGTCTTTTCTCTTTCGCCTCTCTCTCTCTGTCTTTTCTCTTTCGCCTCTCTCTCTCTGTCTTTTCTCTTTCGACTCTCTCTCTCTGTCTTTTCTCTTTCGCCTCTCTCTCTCTGTCTTTTCTCTTTCGCCTCTCTCTCTCTGTCTTTTCTCTTTCGCCTCTCTCTCTCTGTCTTTTCTCTTTCGCCTCTCTCTCTCTGTCTTTTCTCTTTCGACTCTCTCTCTCTGTCTTTTCTCTTTCGACTCTCTCTCTCTGTCTTTTCTCTTTCGCCTCTCTCTCTCTGTCTTTTCTCTTTCGCCTCTCTCTCTCTCTGTCTTTTCTCTTTCGCCTCTCTCTCTCTCTGTCTTTTCTCTTTCGCCTCTCTCTCTCTCTGTCTTTTCTCTTTCGCCTCTCTCTCTCTCTGTCTTTTCTCTTTCGCCTCTCTCTCTCTCTGTCTTTTCTCTTTCGCCTCTCTCTCTCTCTGTCTTTTCTCTTTCGCCTCTCTCTCTCTCTGTCTTTTCTCTTTCGCCTCTCTCTCTCTCTGTCTTTTCTCTTTCGCCTCTCTCTCTCTCTGTCTTTTCTCTTTCGCCTCTCTCTCTCTCTGTCTTTTCTCTTTCGCCTCTCTCTCTCTCTGTCTTTTCTCTTTCGCCTCTCTCTCTCTCTGTCTTTTCTCTTTCGCCTCTCTCTCTCTCTGTCTTTTCTCTTTCGCCTCTCTCTCTCTCTGTCTTTTCTCTTTCGCCTCTCTCTCTCTCTGTCTTTTCTCTTTCGCCTCTCTCTCTCTCTGTCTTTTCTCTTTCGCCTCTCTCTCTCTCTGTCTTTTCTCTTTCGCCTCTCTCTCTCTCTGTCTTTTCTCTTTCGCCTCTCTCTCTCTCTGTCTTTTCTCTTTCGCCTCTCTCTCTCTCTGTCTTTTCTCTTTCGCCTCTCTCTCTCTCTGTCTTTTCTCTTTCGCCTCTCTCTCTCTCTGTGTCTTTTCTCTTTCGCCTCTCTCTCTCCTCCTGTCTTTTCTCTTTCACCTCTCTCTCTCTCCTCCTGTCTTTCACCTCTCTCTCTCTCCTCCTGTCTTTCACCTCTCTCTCTCTCCTCCTGTCTTTCACCTCTCTCTCTCTCTCCTCCTGTCTTTCACCTCTCTCTCTCTCTCCTCCTGTCTTTCACCTCTCTCTCTCTCTCCTCCTGTCTTTCACCTCTCTCTCTCTCTCCTCCTGTCTTTCACCTCTCTCTCTCTCTCCTCCTGTCTTTCACCTCTCTCTCTCTCTCCTCCTGTCTTTCACCTCTCTCTCTCTCTCCTCCTGTCTTTCACCTCTCTCTCTCTCTCCTCCTGTCTTTCACCTCTCTCTCTCTCTCCTCCTGTCTTTCACCTCTCTCTCTCTCTCCTCCTGTCTTTCACCTCTCTCTCCTCCTGTCTTTCACCTCTCTCTCTCTCCTCCTGTCTTTCACCTCTCTCTCTCTCCTCCTGTCTTTCACCTCTCTCTCTCTCCTCCTGTCTTTCACCTCTCTCTCTCTCTCCTCCTGTCTTTCACCTCTCTCTCTCTCTCCTCCTGTCTTTCACCTCTCTCTCTCTCTCCTCCTGTCTTTCACCTCTCTCTCTCTCTCCTCCTGTCTTTCACCTCTCTCTCTCTCTCCTCCTGTCTTTCACCTCTCTCTCTCTCTCCTCCTGTCTTTCACCTCTCTCTCTCTCTCCTCCTGTCTTTCACCTCTCTCTCTCTCTCCTCCTGTCTTTCACCTCTCTCTCTCTCTCCTCCTGTCTTTCACCTCTCTCTCTCTCTCCTCCTGTCTTTCACCTCTCTCTCTCTCTCCTCCTGTCTTTCACCTCTCTCTCTCTCTCCTCCTGTCTTTCACCTCTCTCTCTCTCTCCTCCTGTCTTTCACCTCTCTCTCTCTCTCCTCCTGTCTTTCACCTCTCTCTCTCTCTCCTCCTGTCTTTCACCTCTCTCTCTCTCTCCTCCTGTCTTTCACCTCTCTCTCTCTCTCCTCCTGTCTTTCACCTCTCTCTCTCTCTCCTCCTGTCTTTCACCTCTCTCTCTCTCTCTCCTCCTGTCTTTCACCTCTCTCTCTCTCTCCTCCTGTCTTTCACCTCTCTCTCTCTCTCCTCCTGTCTTTCACCTCTCTCTCTCCTCCTGTCTTTCACCTCTCTCTCTCTCTCCTCCTGTCTTTCACCTCTCTCTCTCTCTCCTCCTGTCTTTCACCTCTCTCACTCCTCCTGTCTTTTCTCTTTCACTCCTCCTGTCTTTTCTCTTTCACTCCTCCTGTCTTTTCTCTTTCACCTCCCTCTCTCTCCTCCTGTCTGTTCATCCTTTCAGCTGTGCTCTTCCACCCCTTTTCTTATTCTTAGTCTCTTGCTCTTTTCACCCACTTTTCTCCTCCTCCTCTCTTTCAACTCCCCAATCTCCCTTGCCTTTCCTTTTCTACATTTGATCCCAGGGCATACGGTACATCTAATCTTTTAAATAACATTGAAGTCAAGCTTCCACCACTCTGCACTCAAACAATACTCCTGCTGTAAGACTCCCAAATTGATGGAGTTGTTTGGTGGGGTTGGGTGCAAGGCAAAAACAATTTGAGGGCTAAACGTAATGGGTGTGGAAGCTACAATTCAAGTTGAAACAAAACTGTATTCAATTGGCCTTCTCATTACAGAGTTGAAAGAATTTTTTTCCTTGCAGAATATGATTTGATTTTTTTTTTTTCTTATTTAATCGACCCTGGCAATAAAAGTTGGCCATTCTTTTGAATGAAACCACTTTTCTTCGATGATTAAGACTTTTCTGGTCGAGTGCTTGGTCACTTGGTACTCTTGCCTTGATTGAAAATACACACTTTTGTATCATCGACATTTTATTTTATTTTAGACTTAGCTTAGTTTGGCACAAGGCCACAAGTATG
>OZ038493.1:2658834-2771334 GCA_964036315.1 Acanthosepion esculentum
CCTTTTCCCTTCTCTCCAATTCACCTCCCCCCCACTTAGATTTATCTCTCCCCTTCCCCACCTACGAATATTTGATCTAAGCTTGTCTTTTTACCCTTGAAGTAAATTCAATTTTTCCGGGTGTTGTTACCATTTGTTTTGAAGTTAGACAATGACTCTAAACTGCAATTGTGTGCGCAGGAGGGGTGACCGGGGGTGATTGAGAAATGTAGGGTTTTAGCAACATCCCTGTAGCCTACACCCAGGCGGCATGGTCGGTGTAATAAAAACGGAATCTGAAACATGATTTGCCATAGAGATACTTTTCATGTTGCCTCACCCCCCCACACACACACACGCGCGCGCGCACACACCCTCGTACAAAGCTATATACTCTTTCGTTTTTCCTCTCCTCTCTCCGTTCTCTCTCTCCTCTCTCCGTTCTCTCTCTCCTCTCTCCGTTCTCTCTCTCCTCTCTCCGTTCTCTCTCTCCCTTCTCTCTCCTCCTCTCTCCGTTCTCTCTCCTCCTCTCTCCGTTCTCTCTCCTCCTCTCTCCGTTCTCTCTCCTCCTCTCTCCGTTCTCTCTCCGTTCTCTCTCCTCCTCTCTCCGTTCTCTCTCCTCCTCTCTCCTCCTCTCTCCGTTCTCTCTCCGTTCTCTCTCCGTTCTCTCTCCTCCTCTCTCCGTTCTCTCTCCTCCTCTTCTCTCTCCTTCTCTCTCCTCTCTTCTCTCTCCTCTCTTCTCCTCTCTTCTCTTCTCCTCTCTTCTCCTCTCCTCTCCTCTCTCCTCCTCTCCTCTCTTCTCTCTCCTCTCTCCTCCTCTCCTCTCTTCTCTCTCCTCCTCTCCTCTCTTCTCTCTCCTCCTCTCCTCTCTTCTCTCTCCTCCTCTCCTCTCTTCTCTCTCCTCCTCTCCTCTCTTCTCTCTCCTCCTCTCCTCTCTTCTCTCTCCTCCTCTCCTCTCTTCTCTCTCCTCCTCTCCTCTCTTCTCTCTCCTCCTCTCCTCTCTTCTCTCTCCTCCTCTCCTCTCTTCTCTCTCCTCCTCTCCTCTCTTCTCTCTCCTCCTCTCCTCTCTTCTCTCTCCTCCTCTCCTCTCTTCTCTCTCCTCCTCTCCTCTCTTCTCTCTCCTCCTCTCCTCTCTTCTCTCTCCTCCTCTCTTCTCTCTCCTCCTCTCTTCTCTCTCCTCCTCTCTTCTCTCTCCTCCTCTCTTCTCTCTCCTCCTCTCTTCTCTCTCCTCCTCTCTTCTCTCTCCTCCTCTCTTCTCTCTCCTCCTCTCTTCTCTCTCCTCCTCTCTTCTCTCTCCTCCTCTCCTCTCTCCTCTTCTCCTCTCTCCTCTTCTCCTCTCTCCTCTCCTCTCTCTTTTCTCTTCCTCTCCTCTCCTCTTCAATTCTGACGTAAGGCGCACGATGACATTTGAATTATATTCAATTACCTCGCTTCACGTCTACTTTCAAATAATAATAAAATATTAAATTGCAGTGACTAGATATAACCAAAAGTCTCTTGATGTAAAGGGGGAAAAAAAGATCTTTTTATATAACAACAACAAAGGATTTGCTATTGGGGATGTGGATTCTTTTTTTTTTCTTTTTTTTCACACAGTAACTTTTAATTACTTAAATTTTGTACATCTATTTTCTATAAAAAAAAACAACAAAAAACCCATAAAAATCATTAATTGTAAAGGCCATTATTAATTTATGTTTGCTACATACACTCTGCCGAAAGTTTCTCTGTACAATTATTTCATTTCCACGTCTTATGATCTATTTGTAGTGTAAAGTTTATGCTGTAGTAATGTTAGCCATATATATATATATATATAATATATATTGTGTGTGTGTTTATGGTCATGTTTTCTACATTGTATTGTGTTTAAATGTGTCGTGTGAATTAGTGGTGAGTGGGTGCCTCCTCCTTTACTGCATGTCTGTGTATTCCAGTTAATCAATACGTAAGAGTTAGGGAGTTACCGATATTTCTCGACTGATGGATGGATGGCCCTGGGTTGGCGGCATCATCAAAGCTATTTCTTTTTTCTTTTTTCTTACTCCACCACCTCCTCTCCTCCTCCTCCTCTTTATGATCATCATCATCATCATCGCTGTCGTCCACTTTGACTGCTACTTCGAGATTCATCACTCACTCATTGTGCGTTTGCCTTAAAGGCTAAGTTCCCTCTTTTTCACTCTTTCGTGCCGCCGCCTTCACCACCGCGAATAACCTCCCACCTCCGCCCCTCTCTCTCTCTTTGCCATCAACTGAAACTGTCTTTTCAGTTTGAGCTGCACTCTGAGCTTGGCAACTAGGTCCATTTATTTCTCTGTCTTAGACTGAGCCGAAGATATTTTTTCCACCTTTGCTACCCATCGTTTATTTACTCCAGAAGAAAAACAAAACCTAATAATATCAAATGGGACTTAGTAAGAACTATATATCTTGGATTTTACAAGACTGTTTGATGACATAATTACGTGCTGGCCGCCGTCGTCGTCGTCATCATCATCATCATCATCGTCGTCGTCATTCAGCTGGTCTGAACCGATGGGATTAGATGACAGTGAAAATTGTTTCTCTTTTCAACCCCGTTCAACGCACAATTATTTGGATGGCTCTTCTTATTCTACAACATTTCCGTATTGGATGATAATATCGCTTCTCTTGTATGTTCGACATTTTTTTTTCCTCCTTTTTTTGTTTGTTTGTTTTTGTTTTTCCTTTTTATGCTTGTGTAGCAATCTTCTGTTACTGTATCGTTTTCTTAAAGACCAAAACATCTGAAATTGAACGCATTTTTAAAACACACACACACATGTACGTGTCTCTCGGTGTATTCCTGCTTCTTTTTCTTTGTTTAACACACACACACAAAAAAAAAACTTGTTTTAATTTCTCATCTTCATGATCATATTGACGTATTTAGACGATACAGAATTTGGGCTTAGTACTTTTTTAGTTATATTTAGTTTAAATTTTCGCACGAAACGAATCTCATACTTCGTTATTCACCTCATAAACTAAAAAGTTTATAGTGTGTCACTTTTCTGTGTCATTATATGCGTCATATACTTGCGTGTACTTTGATTGTAGGTTGTAGTCAGTAAGGCTATGAGTAAGTAAGGAATATAAATATATAACATTATATGCGGACGACTAACCCGATGTTTCTGCATGTGCAGAGAAGGAATTAATGTTCTTATACACACGAACAACGCGTCAAGAAATACCTTTTTTTTTCTGCTAGAATAAAAATGTCACTAATTTAAAAAATGTTGACCTTTCCCCCCCCCCCTTAATTCTCTTTAAAGACTCAAAGAAAGGAAGCGTGTTCGGAAACATGTGCTTGGCACTTTCGGTTGGAGAAGCGATTTCCTAGTCTGCTATATCGCATTTTTCTTTAGTTTAGAGATTTTTGTTTTATTAAGTGCAAAATAAATATTGTTTTATTTATTTTGATGAGAATTATTACATCAGATGACTAAAAAAAATAAATAAATAAAGCTAATACCAATTGTAATTTTCTTTTGGTTTTTGTTTGTAGTGATGGCATTCCAATCCATTCAAAATCTTCATATAAATACCACCACAGAGCACTTCAAAAAAGAGCAGAACAGAACCAAGAAAGTAGAGATACAGCTATCCATCAACAGTTTATACCAGTAAGTGAATATTCCTTCCTTTTTTCTTTTTTTTTCTCCCCCCGTTTTTTTATATTTTTTTAAATTTTAGTTTTGGTCAAGCTTGGTAGAGAAATCATTTAACAGAATGCTATGGATCCGTATAATTGATGTGTTGTAGCCTGTTTTTTTAAATGCTTGTCTTTGTTTATATCTGCCCTCCTCTAGAACAAGAATCTCCACTCTCAAAAGAATAAATAAATAAATAATATGTAATTATGCATAATGTGTTTGTAGATAAAAAAAAAAAACTTTTTAGCTTAAAGAAAGACTTTTTCAATCAAAGAATTCTTATCTGGACGACCTAATTGTCTTTTTTACAGAAAAACTCCAAATAAGGACGGTGGTAAGAGTATTCCATAACTGTTTAAATGCTAAAACTGTATTTTCAATATTTCGAAAATTGGTAGAGTACTTGAACGATATTTTTTTTAAAGTACACATTAATTATATATATATATATATATATATATATATATATATATATATAGTTTTTGATTAAAAACAAAATATTTTCCGATATTCCTGCTTATTAAAAAAAAATAAATACATAAAAACGAAAATTTTAAAAGTGTACTTTAAAGAAAAATTTTTAAAAACTGTAAAATATACTTTAAAAATGAAAAAAATACTTCTGTAAAAAAAAAAATACGATTTTAAAAATACACGTTTCTTTTTTATATACAGTGTAACCCGGATATAAGAGAGTTGTCGGGACCGGAGAAGAAGTATCTTATATCCGGGTTTCTCTTATATATACATCAACACAGGCTCTAATTTGGGACCAGAGAAAATATCTTATATCCGAGTTTCTCTTATATCCGGGTTACACTGTATACAGATTTAAAATTAACTTTTTCTTTTTTTAATGAGTGATTATGAAAATGATTGTTCTTATTTTTTGAGCTTGTTCTGCCACCAGAGTAAATGAACGATATAAGTTACATAAAATAACTGTCAGATGGGTTGATTTCTTACCTGCCTAGAAAATCAGCTTTCCAGACTCTTGTATCTGACCCTAAATATGTCATCAATGGAAAATACTTATTTCAGCCAAGAGACCAGCTCTCCACCATTTTAAAAAAGAACAAATGTATCGTTATTGGCTATAAACTGCATGACCCATTCATCTTTTTTTTTATGTCATTTTCAAGCTTCATCTGTTTTTAGAAATCTTTTCCTAAAAAGCATTTTTTGTTCCTTAACTTCAGTTTTGAAAGTATATCTCCTTCATTGCATGACCCATGTTGATAGAATTGACCAAAAAATTTCTTTTTTTAAAATGTTTTCTGTAAATCTGGCTTTCATTTTCTTTTCTTTTTCTCCTTTTGCAGAGAACTGAACGAGCCCCCAAAGACAGCAATATAGCAGAAGTCGATGCAAAGAAGTTTGCATCAATGTTAATAGAGCGATTGGAAAAGATCCAATTGGAACAAGAGAGGGAGGAGAAGCTAAGAGAAAGTATAAGGTGTATTAGTGAGGTATGTCCAATATTTAAGAAGACATTTCTCTTCCACTCTTTCTCTATTAGACATTGCCGTTCCTTTTTATTCCTTTCAATTTGCACTGTTAAACATATAACAGCTCTTGTAAGGAATTCTTTTTGTATAAAAATTAGGTCATTTCGATAAAATTCTTCCTTTTTTATCAAAGAAAATTTCTTTGCAAAATTAGTTTTTTTTTCTTTTTAAATTTGTCCTTTCTTTTCATTCAATATTCCTATACAGAAAAGAAATGAAGAATATTTTTATTCAAACTATAAATATTTGGTTTAAAAGAAGTATTTATTTTTAAATTTTTTAATTCTTATGGTTGAGAATTTGATAAGAGTGTGCCCACCTATGTGCATGTATGGGTGTTTTGTTTATATATCCTCTGCGTGTGTGTGTGTGTGGCATTAGATACAGTTATGTTTCATTACATTTAGACTCTGTTCACGTGTGTGTGTGTGTGTGTCTTTACTGTTATAAATATATTTTTGCATTTCGTTTCTGCTTTTGGTCTTGGCATGTCTTTTGATTTAATTTTAACTGAAGCTCAAAACAATTGGCACTTTTGGAAAATCCTTTGATGTTCCCTGGCTACATATTTCCCCCGCCTAGCAGTGAGTGACAATCTTCTAAAAAGAAATTCAATTTCTCTTCCAATTAGCATTTAAAGTGCTTCTTGTTTATGTAATGGCGGCGAGGATGGGGGTGGATAGAAAGTAATGTTTATTTAATGCTTTCTTTCTTTCTCCTCATTTTTCAAGACTTTCAATTGTAACTATTTTTAGTAGAATCTTTCCCCCCCCCCTCCCATCCCAATTTACTTATTTTTTTGTATGAGTATTAAATTTTTTTTTGTCTTTATTTGCTTTTAAGACATTTCATTGTGTATGTTTATAAGTTATTTACTGTGCTTGCTTAGCTTGGCCTGGCAAAAGGGCACAAGTATTGAGCACCTTGTTAAAATCAACCTTACTATTTAGTAATAATAAATCTATATCATATTTAAATTCTTCTCTTAAGTTGAAATTTTTTTTTAAATAAAACATTTGAAAAAAATTTTTAATGTTTTCCATGATAATTTAATCTAGAAAGGCTGATATTAAAATTTTTATGATTTTTCTCATTGGATAAAACTTATGTATTTAGTTGTGATTTAAACAGAAAAACAAAAACTGTATATGACTTATAAAAAACTGAAACTCTGTTGGGCTGACATGTCAAATCAAGTAAACAAACCAAGAGGAATTTGCTTGCTATTCCTCCCATGCTGAAACACCATCTGTATGAGTGCATACATAGATACATGGGTGCATCAGCCAGTCTGCAGTCAGTTTGATTAGAAATTTTCACTTGTCAATGTTTAATTCATGTGATATTAATTAACAAATTAAAGAAAGACATTGAAAAATTAATATTGTGTGAAATAAAGGCTTTCTTAAGTTGACATTGGTATGTGTGTATTTTATATATATATATATATATATAATGTGTGTGTGTGTGTGTGTGTGTGTGTGTGTGTGTGTGTATATATATATAAATAAAAGGTGGAATGTGGCAAGCCTTTCAATGCTCTGTCGCTAGTTCTGTGGAATGTGCTTGGAAAAAACTCCAGTCCCTAGTCTCACCAGTTCAAACCTTCATGGCAAGGACACACCATGCCACTTACATAGTAGCAAACCACTGACATTTCCTCTGTATTCCATCGGTGAGAAGGAAGTACCACTTAAACAGCTTCTTTTTACCAACCACTGTTCTGTCAAACAGGTTCTCAAGAGGATGTTTCCCCAATCAATACAATCTTAACCTGTTCAAGTCGAGAGTTAACAGTTATCTTTTCCGCCTATCCATATAAACTGCCCCTTAATGTAACGATTTAACCTCAAGTGGCCCCCAGGCTTTGTAAAGAGTGAGTCTTACTGTAAGAAATATACGTATTATGAAATAGATTAAGTCCGACAATTATTTTAATACGTTATTTTTTTATAGATACAAATATTTAAGTAAAAGCTCTCTTTCTAATGAACAGTATTAACAACATTTACTAGCCTGAATGTCCAAGAAATCTCAAACAAAATATGTGACCACCAAAAGGAATCGAACCTGTATCCTAAACGGAACCATCATATAGCCTAATGTGCTATATCATTTAGCTACAGAAGGATCATCTGGTTAGCAAAGTCACATTACTGTTTTTAAACAACAAATTTCCCATCATTACCCTCAAATGCTCTTATCTGCTCAAAGCATATCTTAATGTAAATGTTTCCTCTGTAGCTAAATGGTATAGCATGTCGGGTTATATGACAGTTCCGTGTAGGATACAGGTTTGATTCCTGTCTGAGGACGCACATTTTCTCCAAGATTTCTCGAACATTCAGGCCGGTAAATGTTGTTAATACTGTTTATTATAAACAGAGCATTTACTTAAATATTTGTATCTATAAAAAAAAAAAATAACATAAACAAAATATATTTTGTTTTGTAAATTCAACTGACAAGGTCATTCTATTTTATTCTATGTTTATTTTATGTATGTTTCTAATTTTTTAAGTTATATATCCAAATGACAATTGCAACAAAATCCAAAGTTTGTCAGTAAACAAGAAATATAGTAGACAATATATAATGAAATAAATATGATAAACAAGATTTTGTTGGCCGCATCCTGGCATTTCAAATTAAAAATACATTGTCTATTATACAATTCATATGAGCCAGTTTGTTTTATCTGTGTCTGTGTGTGTGTGTGTGTGTGTGTAAATGAGACCTGTTTTGTTCAGTGGAGATGTAAACGAACAGCAGCCGTAAATATTGTGATATTTTTTTAAGTCTCAAAGTAAAGCTATATTAAACATTTGAAGCTTTTAAAATGGCTCATACAGCTGACGAATAAAGAGAAATGTTTTATAACAGATAAAAACAATGCTAGAATTTTCAAAACTGATTGGCTGAATTATGACAACTCATTAAAGATCCGATACTGTCAAAAACAAGTTGAGGTCATAACCTCAGGCTAACTGAGGTTATGACCTCACCTGTAACTTAAGCTAACTGTAACTTAAATCAATAGAAAAGTGGTAAAATTTAGTTTTTTATCAAGTCTAATTGTTTAGGCATTGTATCAGCAAAGGTAGTGTTGAAAAAGCACAAAGGTGTCTGATCTTCAATCAAGCAACAATAAACCTGACCCCCCACTCGGCCTCCCCTTTGAAAGATAGACATAAGAAAAATTGATTGAAATAGACAACAGAAGACACGAAAAAAGCTTTTTCAACTGTTCTTTTTATGGATAAATACTGTATTACCTTTGATAGAACAGGCATATAGAGTAATGACTAGGTTGTTGTTGGTGGTGGAGGATAAGTCATGGCCTGAATTAATCAAAGCCCACCCTAAAAATATCTAGACTTTATGGTCTGCCTAAAGCATTAAGCAGACAATCCAGGGTAAACAATCTTGTCAGGAAGAGACTGGCGAAAGCCATAACGAAAAATTTAGCTTTTATCCTTGGACCTCTGCACATCTTCAAAATTCAGGCGACTGGGTCAAAAAACTAAGAGGTAAAAATATGATAAAGAAACTCCTGGCTAATTTAGATGTGAAATCCCTTTATATCAGGTTATGATATGAATAAAGTGGTGATGATGAGATGTTTTGGGGTGGGATTATAGGTAGTAAAGTGGTGGATTAATATCAAGTGTTCCAGACAGTATTCAGGTGACAGCCCAAGTGTAAAGAGATCAATTTTAAAGGCACATAGAGCCATGGTTAAAGAAGTCGGATAACTTCTGAAGATGGTGTTTTTGACATAAAATAATCTTCCATCATATTTTGATAAAACTTATAAAGTCCTGAATAAAATGCGTTTCTAAGACAAGTAGCCAGCTTGCTCGCCCAATTGAAAACCCATTTTAAACCTTGTTCTATCATCCATTTAAGCAAGCTTGCTTGGTAGGTTAGGTATTGTTTTTCTGTGTCCCTCTTGCCTTACATCTATCCGGTGAGTATCAAATTTTCAAAGCCCTCTTTCCTCATGTCCCTTAGAAATTTCAACTATCTCTTTCTGGGATTAAGTATAGGTGTCCTTTTTTTCTCTCAGAAACAACCCCCGCCCCCACCCCATTTTCTCTAAAACTTTGTTGTTTCTCAAATGTTCAGTCCATAGTATCCTTAGCAGCTTCCTGCATACACATCACATTTTTGTTACTTCAAGTCTCTTTTTCATCTGTGAAGAGAGGTTGGCCAACAGCATTCACTGTCATAGCAAAACCTAATGTGATGTACTATGTGTATATAATGCATACCCTTTCTTGCGTGCTGCTGTTTCTATTCAAATAAATAGAAATTAATTATTTTGCTGACAAGCACCTTTCTCTCTTTAAGTGACATTACCCCCCCCCTTGTAGCTCTCCACAATGTCGCTTTTTTTTTTTTTTTTTTTAATAGCTATAAATTCCTATAACTAGTTGTGGTTTCTTGTTGCCTTCTCTGCAGTTGAATTCAGAGTTGTATTTCTATTAGAAAGGCTGACAAACAAAGAATGCCCAATGTGTCTTTCATGGTTGGCCAAGAAGAACTGGAATCCTTCCTTTCCTAAGAGCATGAAGTGAACACAAACTCTGCATAAGCTAAAATTTGAGCTTTGCTTGATGATTCCATTTTCCTTGCTGTTAACCATTGTGTCCCTCTACCAAAAATTAAATCGCTTTATGAATAATAATAATAAGAAGAAGAAGAAGAATACAGCAGTTGTAAATTGTCGAGTTTTACATTTGGATATCTACAATATCCAGATATGAAACTGCTTTTCCTCTTAGTTATCTCATAAGGGCCTCTTTGACACAACAAAATCAAAGAAATGTTTTTTAATCACTTTGGCTCTCATTGCCCCCCCCCTCCCCCGCGCTCTCCCCTTTCATAAAAGGGGGTTTGAGTCGTTATGATTGCTTTGATTTGCCAAATATTAAAAACTTGAAGACTTTTAAAAATGCTAAAGTGTCACGACAGAGAGGCAAAGGAATATCCAGTGGGGGAGGAGACAGAGCTTTGACTGAAAGGGGGGGGGGAATGCTTCTGAAAAGAAACTAGAATGCTGTGAAATCATTGATAACACACAGAAAGTGTGGCTTATTAAATTGCAGCAATTACAGGACTTAATTACCGTTGCCCTGATTGGCCTGTAATCAATCGGAGGGGACCAGGAAATTAGTAGGCCTCTTGTGTCCAATCTGTGATCTTCTTGCTTTCCTCTGTGTTCACAGAAACAAGAGTCATCCTCAAAGAGATTATGGGTAACAGAAGTGTGGGAGGAGGTTGCCAGTATGGATCAGTGTGTGTGCGTGTGTTTTGTCGTTTTCTCTCTTTTCTTCTCTCCATTCTCCCCTCCTCAACTGTCTACTGATTTCATCATTGGTTATTTAATGATGAAAGAAAAACTTTAATTTCAGTTTGCTTTTTATTTTTTATTTTTTTTACCTCACCTGTTACTGTGTGTTAATAACTTTTTACTTAGAAAGATTTGTTAACATTGATTTGGCCCCTCTCACCTCACTGAATACAAGAAGATTATCCAATTTCAAATCTAAATTGTTTGTCCATTTAAAATACTACTTTTTTTTTTTCTTTTTTTTATAGAAATATATTTTGTTTTACATACAACAGGAGTTCTTAAAAAAATTTATTTCAAAGTGCCACTCTTTTCAGTTTTTCTGTTACCAGGGGGTTGTTGGTACATGGAGATTAGCCACAGATGTTCAATTCACTTTCATTCAAGTAGTGTGTGAGGGTGCACATATATATTTTCATTCAATGACAAACCTAATTTTTAAATTTTTTTTAAACTAATTCAATTTATTTGATTCCCCCCCCCCCCCCCGACTTTGGCTTTGTTGCTAAACCCTGGATAGTTGTTACTCTGAGTAGTATGGGGGATGTATTATTCCGGTACTTAATTTCAAATGTAGTCAAATTTTGTGTATATGTGTGCACACATACATACGCAATTAAGTCTTTAAAGCTTTTTTTTTTTTTTTAAGAAAATGTACCTCTGTCATTGGGAAACCACCTTTTTACCAAGGTGTGCTTTACCATTCACCTACTGCCTACATTGAGAATCACGGGTCTATAGATTTTAATTGATATATTGTCATTAGTCAGGAAGACATCAAAAATAAATTGTGAAAATACTTCTTAAAAGTTCATAAACTATTAAAAAATACTGTGTAAAATTTGTTACTTATTCAATATTTCCTTTGGGTTTGTTTGGGCAAGTTAAGACTTTTTAATTTATTTGTTTGTTTATTTAAACACTTGGGGCTCAGGTAATTTTGTGTGATCTCATCAGTTGCTCTAAAATAATCATCGTTTTCATTATCTGTCTATCCACCTGTCTATGAATTGTGTTGAATCACTACAAGACTCAGAACAAAAAAATTTTTTTTTTTTAAACAGTACAATTGTACTTCATGTCTGCTTATGATGACTATTTGCAGAATGTTTTGGACAATTCCACTTTATCAGATTCCAATCAAGTTTGTTTTTTTTGGGTGGGGGGTGGCTCTAAAAATGCCCACTTTTGCTGGAACTGTTAAACCTCTGTGTTTCTAATGTTCTTACCACAATTTTTTGCCCAATCCTTTCTCCAGACTTCATCAGGTGTATAAACCATAAGAAAGGAGTAGAGGAACTCTAGATGAAGAGTCATCATTTTTTTTCTTCCCCTTTTTGCCTTTTTTCTTTGGGATTATAAAGCCTGATAGATAGATTGACCCAAATCTTGTAACAACATCAAGAATCCAAAATGGGAATACAAAGTAAGAAATATATTAGTAACTATTTTAAGTTACAGACCATATTGGGGGTGATGGTGGGGTTTGAGATATCTTACCACCTCCTGTCAAGTTGTTAAATTAAACTTGGATTTTATAATATCTAATGAAAACAACAAAAAATAAATTGTTTTTGCTTCTTTTTTTTTTTAATTTAAAAAAAAAAAAACTTAAATTCTTTTTAAATTTTTAATTCAAGATTTCTAATTTTTTAAAGATTTAAAAATATTTAACTTTATAATCTTCTATTTAACTTCAAAATAAAAAAAAAATAACTTAAGACTTTTATTTTATTTAAAAAATTTTTGTTATAATAAAATTTAAAATAAAAAAATTTTATTTTGAAATTCTTTTTAAAGTTTCTTTTTAAATATGACCTAAAATTAATTTTTGAAATCTGATTTCAGAGTGAAGAATCAGAAGACAAGAACGTCTCTGTAACATCTGCGTCGTCCAAGCTGATTCCTTCAATACCCCTTATGCCAATTGACGATGAATTAGCTGATAGTATTTTAGAAGAACATTGTTCTCGAATTTGGGAGAGTTCTGCCCAGCAGACACCATGCCGTTCTCCGGGACGTCACTCTCCGAAACCAAAATCTCCTGACCGTTTACACTGCAAGGCAATGGCCCCAGGGGTATCTTCAATTCAGGTACCTCCAGGTTCATTAGCCAAAGTGCACAGTGGACACAAGAAAAAGGACAAGGACCTGCACTCGATGTGGTCATGTGACAGCGGCGTTGGAGAGGAAAAGTCCACTGGTGGTCACCACAGCCAGGAGAGTACGCACAAGTTGTACCATCACTACTATCACCATCACCACCACAGCTCTCACGAGGGTAAAAGTCGGCAGCAGATTGAAATGGAAGCTCGCAAGTATGGCATGATGTGCTATATGGGCGAGCCCGTATCCAGAAACCATCCTGATTATCACTTAACAGCTCATAAGGAATCGGACCGTGGCCGTAGTCACATACGAAAGTCCAATGTTCGTAAACACTCGGATGCTAGCAGCAATATTGATAGTGGAATTAGTACAATTTATGAAAAGGACCCCTTACCAACAATACCAAACCTTTCGGCTCTGACCAGTGAAAAGTATGTTACTTATTTTTCTTTGTATGTTTTTGTTTATGTCCTTGTGTTAAATTTTATGCACCCTCAGTTTTATAATAAGGCTTGTCCTTAGTTTTCTGACCCCACAAATATTTCAATAAGAACATTTTACTCGAACCAGAAGTTATTCTTTGTCTGCATAAAAGCAGGTTTTCCTCATACCATCTTTAGAAATTAAAGGCATATATTAGTTAACTTTAAAGCAGCTGTTGGCACCAAAACCTATTTTTTGTTTGTAAGGTGATACTTCATTTAAAAAAAACAAAATAGCTTCATATAATCTGGGATGATTTGCCAGCCCAAGAGTGGGTCTCTGGCAGCTTGAGGTTGCTTCTGGCAGCTCTTGTCTCCAAATGAAAGGTTGACCTATGTTCATGTTGCTTTGATCCAATTAAGCCAAATTTCGTTTGAGATTATTGGGTACACTGCAAAGAACATTTTCCTATCTCGCTATTCAATATAATTTTAAATGTTTTTCTGAACAGAATTCCAGTCAAAAAGTTCTTAAACTCAGTTTTTCTGATTATTTTTATTTCATTTTTCTTTTTTCTTTTCTTTTTTTTTCTTCCCACTTCAGAAAGTTTGATATCTTAAAGTTGATTCTAAAAAAAGAAGAAACAATTTTGATAATTGAAATAGTTTAACAGAATTTATCACAAAATTCTTGTATATGTTAATTTTAAAATAATTGTTTAAGATTTTGCATATAGAAAAACTAATTCTATCATGTCCATTACAACACTTTCTTCAATTCTGTATGATTCCTACCAAGTTTTCTTAAACTCTAAAAAATGTTCACCTTTGCTGGAACAGTTGAACCAGTTTGTGTTTCTGATGTTATTGCAATGTTTTAACCGTTCATTTCTCCAGACTTCTCCTGAGCTATAAGATGGAGAAAACCCATTTTATTTTTTTTTTTTTTTCTTTCCTCATGGATTGTTAAGGCTGATAGATCAATTCACTCAAACCCAAATCTTGTAAAAACATAAAAAATAATAAGAAAAAGATATAGCTATCTAAACAAATTTTAAGTTACAAACAACGTACAAAAATGTTTTTATCTGTTTTGTTGGTGCTTTTATGTGATCTTTAAAGGATTGAATATGGCTGGGTTTTAAATTTTATGGAATTTTCTTTAAACATTAACTGCCAGTTCAGGTATTTGAACACTTAAATAAACCCCTCTGTGGTTTTGTTAGTTACCATTAGAACCTTGAGTAGTTTAACTCTTACCCTTTGAGCATTCAACCTGCCCAAACCCATCCCATAAATATTGGCCCTCAAAGTTCAACCTGCCATAACCTGCACCATGTATACTCTGCCATTAAAATATATGACATCATTGCAAATGCCGCAGAAAGTCACACACTGAAACTTTGATCATAGACATTGAACCTTTGAGAGCTGATATTTACAGGGCATGTTGAATACAAAAGGGTTAAATAATAATTTCTGTTTTTATTAAAGTTACCAAAGGAAATTGATATATTCAGTTATGTTTTATTTTGGTATGTAAAATTAAATTTACTAGTGCTCTTATTTTACTTAAAATATTTATACTCAAACTTACATAAGTATATTTATAATTTGTAAAAGTCCAATTGGTGAACTGACCCAGCTTATCCAAAGTGTTCCTTGTTTTGAACACTTTTAAGCCCCATTCACACTATCTGCTCTCACAGTTTGATCTCTTTCAAACAAATAGCCTGTTCAATTAGTCTACTTGTTTCCTCTGTAATCAAAGCAAGGAGGATTTATCAGAGAGGGTTGCCTCTACTTGACATATTGTCCACTAAAGGTCAACAAGCTGTCACTGAACTGAGGCACAGTCCAGCACAGGTACTACTGTTGACTATTCAGATCATTTATTATTGCCATTGCTACTGCAACTAGTTAGTTGTATTAGTTGTTTGGTAAAGATCTTTGCTCATCTAACCAAGCCACCAGTTGAGAGATTAAAATCCAAAGAAATCATATTCTGTAGATGTAATATAAAAGAATCATTTGAGGAATTTTTATCATTCAGGGCAAGTGCTACTGGTCTCAGCCAAAGTGATTGCTGTGTGTGTCACCTTGTACAAGGCCTGGCAGTGACTCAAGGTAGAGGGTTACAGAGTAAGAGGCACAGTTTATGTGGATATATGGGGAACATGTTGAGATTGTAGTGATCTTCTTGGGAGTTGGTTCCACAAAGTAGCAGTTTGTGGGATGAAACTGCTAAAGTGAAATTTGCATCTCACCAAATGGGATATGAATGAATAACATTAACACTTTGATGACATTTATATCAAAATAATATTTTTATTCTCTCTTTACTGCAAAGTACATTTTCTTTATTGTAAGATGACTTTTGTCCATGCTAGCAAACTGGATATGATATAAACTAAGATTATCTGATTGGTTCAAAAATAAATGTTGACAGAATTGGGTTGATTTCTTTTGAGGAAAAATTGATTGGGTTCAGGAATATAAGCAATAGGAGGGATATACAAATCTTAAAGGAAAATCTACAAAAAAATCGCAGGATAATATATTTGTTGCAGAAGTTGGATTTTGAGGTTTTCTCAACAACTTCAGCACACGTGGACAAATTTGGGATATATACACCTTTGAAAATTGTATATAAAAAGGTCACAGGATTTTGTGCAGATTCTGTATCTATACAAATGATATTCCTAAATAAGAATCAAAGTTGTGTCGTACATTTTATTGATAAAGGCCGTTTTAGGTTCTTTTCCTGTTACAAAGACATGACCTCTTATCTGAAACCGTTGGGTCTAAGTATTACTTGGAAATACAAAGTTTTTATATTTTGAAAAAAATAAATAAAAAGAGGTATTGTATATAGAGTAGACAAGCCTGTTGTTACCTATGGGAGAATTTAAAATAGTTTAACATTTTAAGTTTTCAAAGTGTTTTTAAAAAAAAAAAATGGCCAAGGAATATCCACAGGTTTGACTAGCAGGAGCAAATGAAACTCAACTGCAGGACATTGGTTGAGCCAAGGATATGTTGAAATAATAATTAAGCGCTCTGCTCTGAAGTGATTGGTATGGAAGTGTGATGGAAGTAAATGTTGAGACATTAGTTGAGCTCTGGGGTCACTGTTCAGGTGGCATCAGCAGAAGTTTGGTTTCTAAAATTTTGGATAAAAGATTTTGTAGATATAAGCATGCATTCACATGAAGATAGATCACAATGCCAGTCAAGTTCTTCCAGATATGAATGTGGCCACTGGAATCTTTGTAGGAATCTATCTACTGGTAAGACTGTCATACCAAAAAGAATTATACAGCTTAAAATGCAAAGTAATGCTGTTAATATGAGCAACTTTGTACTGGCCATTTGCTGCAAATTTGTTCTTTTTTTCCTCAGGCAGTTTTTGGAATAATGAAGTTTATCCAGAATATCCAAAATCCTGAAATGCCAAGTTCCCTGGTGTCAGGGTTCACTTGGTTAAACCTGTGACCTTTTATGCCAAGATTTATTTGGCTGCTGGTTGTGTTACTACAATCCATTCTACATCCTCCTTCCAAAGTGTGTTATCCATGATTAACAGAAACAAAAAAAGTTTCTTCTCTCTCTCTCTCTCAACAAAACAAACCTTGTTCATAAATAAAGGAAGCACAATAGTAAAATAAACAAAAACAAAGAAAATGGACTATTTTGTGTGGTTTTATTGAATGCAAATTAACTGATAATACTAAAAATGTTCTCAAAAATGTATTTTCTCCATGAATTTGGATCAAGACCTTAAATTAGTCCATTTAATAGGAAAGATGATTAAAGTGAGCTATATGAGATTGAACAATTCATTATTTTAGTACACTTAGATTGAACTTGAAATTTCTAGGGCCCATAATGAGGAAAGAGGGCTTAGAAAATTTGACACTCACAGGATATATTGAAGACAAAGGTCAGAGGAAAGCAACACATAAGCTACCTAATGAGATTGTGTAAATGGTCGACATAACTGGGGTTAGGAAATATAGCAAAAAGACAAATTTTACGGAACTATGAAGAACAGGAAATTGTTAGCCATGATTGCCTACACCCATAGAAGAAAGATGTATCTCCGCCACCTATAGACAAAAACCCTGTTTTTAGTGTTTTTGGGGGGGGGGGGGGACAAAAATGCACCCAAATATTGATATCAAAGTTGTCCTTGGGGCATCATTTCTAAATCTATCAAAAAAACAATCACAAACTGGAAAATGCTTATAAATTGACCAGATCACTTTTGATTCACAATAAATGAGTTCCACTTTTCAACCAAATATTGGAATGTTGATGACTTTCTCCCAATTATAGACACAGACATTTTGTATTGATGATATTGTTGTTGAATTGAAGCTGGTAAACTCTTGCCATTGTGACTGTGTTTCATATTTCTCATCTTCAATTAAGACATGTCTGTTTAAAATCTCTTCAGACACAAATGAAGGAAATTTGTTAAGGTGTTATGATTCATCCAGTAAATAGGGTTGGATGTGTTTACATTATAAATTCAAACAAGGAATTATTCCTCTGAACTTTGGACAAGTCATTTACTGACTGTTTTACTTTTGAAAAGTATTCTAACGAGTTTTATTAGCAAGTCTTCTACTTGCTTTTACATCAAGATTGGATTGGTGAGGCCTATTATGATACTCTTTAAATTGAACAAAAATTCTTTCTTTTAGAAATGATTAAAATGTTTTTCAAGAAAATTTCTCTGACTTTTTCCAGCACAGGATGTACTTTCTGCTTTTAGTTTTTGTTTTTTGCCTCCAGTTTTTGCTCTTTTTAGCTCCAGGCAAGATTTCATGGCTTATCTTCCTTTTCTTTAAGCTAATCTCTATAAACCGTGTTCAAGTATTTCTCACCTGTTATCTTTTGAAACCAGTCTAAGATTCTTCTATGAGCCGTGTCCCTTCAGGATATAGGCAATCGTGGTCCTCCACAATTTCCTATTTTTTGTACCTCTTCGTAAGATTTGTCTTTCTGCTCTCTCTCGTAATTCCTGTTCTGACAACCATTCACACAAGCTTGTTAGGCAGAGGTTATTTGCTGCTTTCCTCTTGCTTTCATTATGTCCTGTGAGTGTTAAATTTTCTAAGCCCTCTTTCCTCCTCATGCAACTGAGAAATTTCAAATATCTCTTTTTTATTGTATGTTTGTTTTTTTTATCATTTTCATTGAAACTACAAAAGAATGTTTGATTAACTTGAATAAAGTCTTTTTTGTTTGTTTGTTTTTTTTTCCTCCCTCTTCTTGCTTTAAAAAAGCAGCCACTCTGATTTTAGTGCCAACTTAGTATCATTTTCTTTTGCTCTCCTTGAAAGATTAGATAGGTATTCAAATTGCTAGAATTTTCCATGATTTCTTGTATAGGGTGAATGGGTGAGGAACACTACTTAATGTAAGACTGTATTGAGCTTCATCATTTGAAATTGCTGATGTTTCATTTTAAGCAGAGAAATCTCCTTGAAAACTCCTTCAGGACTATTCTCCTGCGCATCTCTTTCCAATGCTTCCTTTCCATCTCTCTTTTCTTCCTCCTGTCTTTCTCTCTAGACTCCCCCCTCATGTTTATCCCTCTCATCTGTCTTTCTTAACCATCTCCCTTTTTTACTCAATCTCTCCTTTTTCCCCTCCTTTTCTCTCTTGTCCAACTTTCTCATTTTACTGAAAGTTCCATTTTATTGTATTTTTTGAAAAAGATAGCATTGAATCTGATTTGACTTTTCTTGCTTTTCTATTTCAACTCATTTTTGTTTCTTTCCCAAATTACTTTTTCTTTCCTTTCTTCTGACTACATCTGATATTTGCATTAATTAAATAAGTCTATTTGGCCAGAAAGAGGGAGGGAGATGAAAATGTGCACCCAGTGGGCGCTCTCCATTCCATCTGTGTGAAGCCTTTGGACTTCTTCCCTCCTTTTTAACACACACACACACACACACAGAAATTCTTTTATCCCTTTATTTACTCTACAAATTGGGCCCAGCTGTGTGCTCGTCTCATTTTACTATTCTTGACATGTACCCAGATTCTATTTGATAATCCCACACCTTTGCTCTTTGCCATTTTTTTTTTTCTGTGACCAAAGCACAAACTCAGTTGGCACCCATCCTACTTCTGCAAATGGACAGCAAAATGCTTTTATTTCCAAAATGCGCACCAATTCACCTTTGAAGGGGGGAGAATCCTAGGCATTGGGGAGCCATTCATATTTATTCTTTCTCTTTTCTCATGTAGGATTTTGTTTGTTTTATTCATAATTTGTCTTTGAAGCAAAACCAACTTTTCCTCATGAAGACTTTTTTTTTTTTTCATTAGGAACTCTTGTAACTTATTTTCTATTTGGTCTCTGTTGAGCTTAGCTATGATGTTAACAGCCTTTTTGCTGCTACTGTCAAATAGATGATTATGGGAGAATGGTTTTCCCAAGTGCTTAATCCACCTGTTCTTTTCTGTAAGTTATCATGGCATGCTAGTGACTGCAAATTTTTACCATAGATGAATGGACATGCTTAAGTGCATTAGCAAAGTTAATAAAAACAACCTTGGTCAGAATTTGAACAAAGGTCACTAATTCTATTTTCCATGTTGCTAAACATCGTACCATCTTATATAACTAATGCTTCAGAGAGTAGACAATCCTAGCTTTCCACAACTTCCTATCTTTTGTAGCTCTTAGTAATGTTTATTATTCTTTTTAGTCTTTCCCACTTGTTCTGTCATCTATTTACACAAGCATGTTAAGTAGGTTACTCACTGTTTCCCTATGCACTTCTTGGCCTTCAATGTCCTGTGAGTGTCATATTCTCCAAGTCTGCTTGCCTTCATTATGTGTCCCTAAAATTTAAACTGTATCTTTCTGAGTATAAGATCCTTTATTTTTACTATTACAAGGCATGCTGAAAAGGTTGTCAGCCTGTGTCACTTTCTAAAATTTCACTAATGGCTGGAAATTTTCACATTTTTTCACGTGCCTCCTTATATTGTGTGTTTTTTTTTGTTTTTTTAATATTACATAAAAACTAAATTATGACCAATAGTCACTGCCCATTACAAAACTGTTTCTTGTCATAAATCAATTAACTGACATACTACCACCTCCTTGACCCACACGTCATTTATCAGATAAAATCTCAATAAAAAAAAATAAAAAAAACCTGTAGCCACCCACAGTTTACAAGGAAAGCCTTAAGGAAAATCCTGGTCTGAAACACAAAAATTATATAAATTGTTAATTTATTTCGGGTTTACTTTTAGTCTTTGTAAAAGTTTGCAATTTACTTTCTACTTTCTATATCACCTAATCAGAAAAATAGATATACAATGGCTGGGATTTTACAAGTATGGATTGAACTTAACCCAGGTCGTCCTGGTGTCAGTTTAAACTGACTTTTTTTTTTTTTTTTTTTTTTTTTTTTTTTTTTTTACTCTCTTTATGTTGTAACTATTTTGATTATTCTTATTTTGTTAAAGGGAAAATTACAGTAGGGATTATATTTTATATATGGGGAGACATTATATTTAAAATGACACCAAGAGGGTATGAATAGATTACCATTTTGGGTTTGTATTTGCTCTGAGGTACAAACCTTAGCAAGCAATTGGACTAGACTCTTCAGTCTGAAGACCATTATTTGAGTCTTGGCCATTCTTTTGATTTTGAAGGGAAACAGTCAGAACTTCAGCTTATTCAAAGACAAAAGTTAGAGAAAATATTTGAATCTGTTTAATGCATCTTACTAAAATAAGTGTTTGGATGAGCTCTTTACTATGGTAGGCTTTTTGAATTTAAGCAAAATACTAGACTGGCATCGAGATCTCATCAATTTATGGTCTTTTGCACATATCGTTTGTTGAGCTCCCTTCCGACTCCATTGCTTTCCAGCCAACTTTAATCTGCAGAAATTAAAATGCAATGTTAATTGCTATCTACTGTCCACCTGATTACTCTTTTCTCTTCCTGCTCATTATTAATGTTTCTGTTCCTAATTCTTCCATACTCAGTAACCCCTTGTGTCTTAGTGGCTTTACTGCCTTGCATGGAATTATACTGATTAAAAAAAAAAAAAGTAATGTGTAATTTATCCTAAAGAAGCGAGTATTTTAATAAAATAAATGTTGGCAATAAATCTTTTAAAGTTGTAATTAAATTAACATTTTAATATTTTCATGGCAATTGTTCTGATGAGCTTTTCCTTGTTGGTACCTCAACTTTAGGAATTAAAGCACACTACTAGTTTGGCAGTTAGGTCTCATCTTTTTACAGTTGAAATTACTAAATGTAACCCTACATCAAATGGTAACATTTTTTTTTTTTTCTCTCTCAAACTTTCTGCTCGTGGAACTCTCTTCCAACTTTTTACTTCTGGTCAATTTTGATATTCAAAACTTTAAATACAATGTCCATCATCATCATATTGTCTCCTTGAATCCTGCTCTTTTATTGTTTCCTCTCCTCTTTTTCTAAGATTCTTTCACACTCAGTAACCCCTTGGAGCTTAGTGGCTTTATTGCTTTGCTTGGATTGAAATGACTAAGCAGGATTTTTTTTTTTTTTTTTTTTTTTTTTTCTTGTGGCAAATGTCATCCCCTCCTTTGAAGTCGTCGTATACTATTATTGTAGAATGTTTTATCAACAGCTTAACTCTTTCATCCACTTCAGGCCATAATCAATGTTTTCACTACCTTCAACATCTATAAATTGTCTTGAATCTTTAGACAATTGATGTTTTTTTCCTGAATTACCTCCACTTCATTGCCTTCATAACTTCATGCGTTGTTTTTGAATTACTATGCAATTCATTGTGTTTTAGTAGATGCAGAAAGTCACCCAGAATGAAACGCATCATTTTTCTTTGTGATTTACTGTTATCTGTAAATGCTAACATTTGCCTTACGAGATGTTTTCCAAATCACATTAATTTACAAATAAATAATATTGCATTAATTTTAGTTCAGCTTAAGTTATTAAGTTGTTCCTGTGTGATAATCCTAATTGGCAAAATATCTGCTGTTCTAGTATAAAGAAATTCTTTGTGAGATATTGTATATCCTATTCCAACTGATTCCCTGGGAGTTAAACAGATTGATAGGGGCACCTGACAAAAGCTGGAGAACACAACAGTCGAAATGTGACAATAACAAAGATGAGGACATTAGTCCAAATGTAAGTAACTCATAGTCCAAGAAATTCAAAGTTTTATTTTTTTAGTTTTATTTTCAAATTTTGGATGAGTTTTTTAATTTTACTATTGCTTTTTATCACAACTTTTTAATCTTTGACATTTTTTTTTTAAAGTAGCCTGAAGTTGGGATAAAGAAATAGCTTCCAACAAGAATTGAACTCCTCCCCAATATTTTGGACTTATTCTGACTTTATAAGAGTCAAAGAATTTTCAACTAATACTGTGATAAAAAATAATTGTAAATAAGATGACAGGAAAAAATAACAAAAAAATGAATGAATAAGGAAAATGATTGTGTTTAAAATATTTGATCAATTCGAAAAACGAAATGGTTGACTGACTAGATGACTATTTCAGTTGCTTGTTCACTTTCTCTAGCACTGAGTCAAAATACTGACTTTATGTTCAGTGTTGTTGCCAATTAAGCAGAGGATGTCAAGGCAGCCTGGAACTGTGGCAATTATCAGGAAATTACGAGCAGTTGACGAGAAATTTGGAATTAATCTCTGAGCAAAGAGAATTGTACCTTTTGAAGTCGTCATCGAGTGAACTTTCTGAGGTCTGGGACTCTACTAATTAGAACGAAGACATAAGCTCATCAAAAGGAAATTGGTTAATGATAAAAGAATTTAGATTAAATAAAAGACCTTTTGGTAAAAGTTGGCATTGGTCAAAAGATGACTTGCATCATCAAAGTGAAATGGTGGGAGGGATAGCCTTTACTTTTCAAACTTGAAATATCTTCTTTTTTTTTCTTTCTGTTTTATGTGTAAGTTGATTTGGTTCACTTTATTATTATTATTATTAAGTACACAACTGATTTCATTATATGTATATCTGTGAATGGATATGAATTACATGTCTACTTAAAAATACTTATGGCATTTATGTATTTGACTAGCTGCAGACTAAATCTGCCCATCAGACTGAATTGTTATTGTATTCAGAGTGGTGATGAGGCTGCATTGCTGCTGAGGGGAGGGCTTCCTAGACTAAAGCCAACGGTCAGAGTGTAGTCCCCCACCCCCATGATGAAATCAATGGCTATGTGTCTCTGACCAAGGAGAGGGTCTCCACCATGTATATTTTGCCCAAGATGTACTATACACGAATGAATACCTACCAAGACAGGTGAAAGAAGCTGATCAGATACTCTGTTGTGCAGCAAGCATGCTCGTCGGTTGTGGGAGGGATCGTGTTGGCTGTTAGTCAGAAGACCAAAAGCGTACAATGGGGAAAACGGGAAAACAAAGTAAGGGCATTAGTCCCATAGCAATAATTCTCCATACCAGAATTTAACCTACGTCCATGTTTTAGACTGGAAAAATAGGGTGGGGGGAGCTTGTGTTTGGAGTTCATCACCTCATAATAGGCCTGCAAATACGATATGGTCATCACCTTGTGGATAGGCCTGCAAATAGGACGTGTCGGCACTACACTTATTTCTATGTAATCTTATGCAAAATTTGTTATAAGCTACTTATTAACTATCGTGTTTACTCATTAACTATCGTGTTTACTCCACTTTTTTCTCTCTCTCTCTCTTTCCCTCTCCCTCTCTCTCTCTCTCTTTTTCCCCCTCTCTCTCTTTTTCCCCCTCTCTCTCTCTTTCCCCCCTCTCTCTCTCTTTCCCCCCTCTCTCTCTCTTTCCCCCCTCTCTCTCTCTTTCCCCCCTCTCTCTCTTCCCCCTCTCTCTCTTTCCCCCTCTCTCTCTTTCCCTCTCTTTCCCTCTCTCTCCCTCTCTTTCCCTCCCTCTCTTTCCCTCTCTCCCTCCCTCTCCTTCTCTTCCCCCTCTTTTCCCTCTCCTTCTCTTCCCCCTCTTTTCCCTCTCCTTCTCTTTCCCCCTCTTTTCCCTTTCTCTTTCCCTCTCTTTTCCCTTTCTCTTTCCCTCTCTTTTCCCTTTCTCTTTCCCTCTCTTTTCCCTTTCTCTTTTCCCTTTCTCTTTCCCTCTCTTTTCCCTTTCTCTTTCCCTCTCTTTCCCTCTCTTTTCCCTTTCTCTTTCCCTCTCTTTTCCCCCTCTTTTCCCTTTCTCTTTCCCTCTCTTTTCCCTCTCAAGTCTAAGAGAAGAATATACGAGAAATCGGCTGTTTTCTTCCGCCAATTGGTTGTGTGTGTAGTTACCAATGTTAGTTTTTGCTTGATAATGAATAGCACTCTGAGCCAGTTAAAAGGCCTGTATCCAGCTTGCCTACAGAATCAGATTTAGATGTAGCTAGATAAGCCCCTCAGAAATTATGTGGGTAGATGGCTGCCTAACTGCTATTTTCTATAGCTAGACCTTTCCTCAACTTATTTTCATAACTTCTAAGATGAAATATTTTATGACTCTCCTCCTTCTCTCATTACACACACACACACACACATTGTTAACGAGTGCTTAAAAATACAATTGTACTTTTTACCCAAATTTATAAATACAATTAGAAATATTTTTAAAAAAAGAAGTTTCCAATGCCCCCCTTCCAAATACACACATTCACGAAAGGGAACTGTTGTCTATTCATTCACCAGTTCAAACGGGCTGGGAATGCTTTTGCACGTAGCGAACAAAACAATCTTTAAAATGCCTTTCCCCTCCCCTTTCTTTAATTGAATGAAGAAGGAAAAACTTCGGGAAAACAAACCAGTTTATGTACAAAACCTATGACTTCCAAAAACTAGTAAATTTATTTAAAACCCTAACGAACCCCAATCCTTGAAAATCATGTTTCCTGCAAACCAAGCTACATGCGTAATTTTAAATATCGAATCCAGATTTTTTTTTTTTTTTTTTTTGTGAATGGGGAATTGGGTTATTTTTCTGTTTGGAAGATTATAAAAAATATTTATTTAAAAAAAAATAAAATAAAATTTCTGTCACACAACGTTTTTTTTTTTTTTTTTTTTTTTTCCCTGTGTGTCTACAACTTCTCTCCCCCCTCCAAACTATTACTGCTTTCATCTTTGTTGTTTTTAACGATAGGGTATCCTGATGGAAAAAACTTGAACCCGTTCTGTTAAATAAAAATGAATAGTCAAATTTTCTTTTCTTTTTTAATCTATTCTGTTAGTTCTATAAGAAACTGTCAACTTCATATAGCAAGCTGCTATGTGGCTAGTAATGAAGTTGTATGCGTGTTCTTCTTCATGGCTTTCCTGTGACCAAGAACAAGTTTGTTTATTGCGCGCCTTTATGTAGAGTTCTACATATGTATAGACTTCTACCGAGAGTACTTGCTTGCTTTTTTGATGCCGGCACTAGCCAGCAATTTTGTTCCGACTACTGTGTTTGTTTCTTCAGAGAGTTGGTGCAGCAGCAGCAGCAGCGTCGGCACATAGCAAACCATCTGTCTGCTGATTAATTGTAACTGAATAGGAGATAATTATTGGGATCCAATATCAAAGCTAGTCCGGTTCCTTTGACTTGCTTTCTGAGACCGCTGATCAAACACTAACAGAAAAAAAGCGGGGAGAGAGAGAAAGAGAGAGATTGGGTTGAGGCTGAAGAAAGAATAAGAGAGGGAAAGACAGCAAAGCTTGTTCACAGTTTGCCACAAAGGCCTGACTGTATAGCTATTAACCCTCACACACACATACACACACACTTATATATATATATATATATATACACACACACACACACACATATATAGTATGTGTATATATTTTTTTTTTCTGTCTCACTTTTATCTACCCTCTCCCCTCACCGCATTTCCCTCGTCTCTTCTCCTAACCCCCCATATCTTTCCTCACCCCCAGCTTCTTGTTGGTTGTGAAATTTGATGGTAGATCAAAGACCTCGCCTGCACACTTCTGGTTTGGGCTGTTTTATGAAGGGTCTGGCCGGGAAGATACAGCTCGCTTGCTTTGAAAAGGTACTGAGATCTCCCTGTGTGGTTCTGTTGTGATTAGGATCATATGTTTGCTCAAGGTTTTTTTCTTTTCTCCTCCCCGTCCCTTCCTTTCATCTTTTTTTTCTCTCTCTTCTTCTTTCAGTCATGTTCTAGATTCGTGATTTCTTTTTGTCTTTCTTTCTCTTGTTTTTCGTCTTCCACTTCATTTTTCAGGGTTTTTTTTTCTACTTCTCCCTACAAGTTTTGTTTCTTCAATCCGTTCAGTGATTTTATTTCTCTGTTCATTCATATTTCCATATATATATATATATATATATATATATATATATGAATAGAGAGTGAGATATATATCACTCTCTATTCATATACTCGGATTCTTCTCACGTGTGTGTGTGTGTGTATGTATATATATATATATATATATACGTTTGTACTTTTTTGTTAGGCTCCTCTCTCTCTCTCTTCACATTTTTAGCTTTCTCTTCATATATATATATATATATATATATTGTAAGTTTATCTTTCTCTCTATCTCTAATCTTTTTGTTACCCCATCTTCCTCTCTTCATATATTCAGGAATCCTTTTCTCCCTCCCCATATTTTTTCGTCTCTCTCTCTCTCTCTTTTCCTTCTCCATATATTCTGGGTCCTATGTCTCTCTGTCTCTTCTTTCAGATTTCCTTTTTTCCTTTCCTTTTTATAATATTGCAATTCTCTCGTACATCTTTTTTGTTTCTCCGGATATTTTTTCTGCTTTCCTTAATTAATATCTATTCACTTTTCCTCTGGAATAAATAATTGTCTTGAGATACAAGGATAGTCTTGTTCTCCATAAGAAACTGCATTTCTGTCACTTTTGTTCTATGTTATTTCTTTTAATCCATGACTTTTTTCCTCTCCCTAGTACACTGCTCCTGTCCCCTGCAATCCAAACAAACTTTTTTTTTTAACTGATGAGTTGATGGCTCACAACAATCTCACTCAGATTCTCTTAATGAAAACAGAACAACACTGATAATTACTTTGGCTTACAGTTCCAATATGTCCTACTTCAAAATATTTGCAAATGAGTTTGCAAAACCATCTACTTGCCTTATATTCTTGCTTATGACAAAAACCTGATGCCATTTCCCATGTTTCACTTTTTTTCTGTGGCCATATAAAAGCAGATGTTACAACCATAAAACAATTTTTCAGATTTTTTTTTTTTTTTTTCCTGCATAATCCAAAATTAAAAGAGCAGACAGAAATGAACCTTAAAATACAAATCAAGCGTTAAAAGTGACAATTTTGGCAAAGATTTAACTTGACAGACTGCTTTTTTCTGTTTGAATTTCTGGAATGAGGAGTTATGTCTATTAAAAGTTATTATCACATTTTAGACGTTGTGGCCTCCAGTGTTTTTTTTTTAGGTGTCTTTCAATCCAAGTCACTTTCAAGGAATTTTGCTGAATTCTTTCTTAAATTTACAAGACAGATTGTTCTTGTTTTCGCTGTCCATGTCTAGAGATATCACATCTTGTCTCTTTCTCTTTTGTTAATACTACTCAAACATTGCTAAGTTCTATTTCTACTTAGTCTGAGTCTGTACCTGAAATTATCTATTTTGCTGCTAGATGCAAAGAAATAAAATGGTTTTGAGAAAATGGGATAGTGAAGAATGTAGCTATATGACTAAATTTGAATTTTGCCTCTTGCTGTGTCTCTATGGACAAATTAGTAATTGAACTTTGATCTTATCACTTACATTATATGCATCTGTTATATCTGTCTATATCTCTGTGATGAGGAGGTATTATAATTACTTGCATTATTTACATTACTCGGACCGTTATCCTCATCTTCATTGCCATATTCACAATATTTCGGCCGTTGTACAATCCAGCCTTTTTCAGGTGATTGGAATTTCAAATTGAATCCTTTATTTTGTCCACTGAGGTAGATTGTAGACCCAAAGAGTTGTGAGTTCAATACCAGGCCACAGCACTTAAACGGGAAATAACTGAGACATCCAGAGGAGGCATGGTGCATGGAACTAGAACAATCTACCTTGGCGGACGAAATAAAGAGGTTTGGTTTGAAATTCCAATCTCCTGAAAAGGGCTGGAGCCTACAACATCTGAAACGTTGTGAATATTGCAATGAAGATGAGGCTAACAGTCCAAGTAATGTAAATAATGAACGTAATTGTTATCATCATAACATTTTAACTGTTGTACCCCCTGTCAGTGAAGGTAACCATCAGGGAAAAAACACTTTACTAAATCTCTGGAGATAGATTGTTCTTATTTCATTGTCCACATCTGGAGTTATCTCCTCTCTTTTTTTATTTATTTTTTTATTTAGTACTGCTCAATTACTGCAGTCTCCCTGTTTCCACTAAATCTAAATTAGTACACTATTCAGCCCTAGGATTAAATTCAGTTACAATGCCTCCAAATTCACAAACCAATGCTTTAAGTGACAAAGAAGGTCAGAGAGAAAAACGGCCGAAACAGTGTAATAAGAAAGAAAGATGAGTACATTGGAATACCTGGAAACAATAACACCTTATCCAAGAAATTCAGACAGAAATTCGTATATTCATATTACAAACTTAAGAAAATAGTTGAACAAAAATCAATCAACTGGTTATCACAATAACAAGGTGTCTTCTACTACAGTTATCTACAAAACCTAAGTCTGGTACAAGGCTGGAAATGTAGGGCAAGCACAGTGAAGGTCAAGTTTTATTTTTACTCTGACATCTTTCTCATTTTAAAGCAAAGACTCCTGCTCCACTCACATTCTTCTGCCCATGTTTAATTATGATTATGTACTCTCTTATACTTATACAGATCAGTGTGTGTTTTTGTTTTTTTGTCCATCAGTCATCCGTAAAAATTATTTTTGTTATTCTCCCCTCCATGCATGCACGCACGCGCGCACACACACACACACAAACTCTTCCATTCTATGGTTACTGACATCATTTACTGAGAGAGTAATACTGACTGCTTTTGATAAAGTTTTACCCCCATTTCCCAATGTGTCACTAGGCATCATTCCATAAAGCAAATGTCAAATTCAATGATGCCACATGACAACTAGTTGTACATATGGAATGAGTTCTTGAAATGCTGGCAAAGGGTTAGGGGTTCCCTTTAAGAGAAGTGATGTTCAATCAATTGGCAGTTATCATCAGCAAATACTTACCTGCAATCCACAGGTGTTAAAAAGTGATGACAAAATTACATGTGTTCCTGCTAACTGTTTCCATTAATTAAAAGACATTCTCTTATGCTACAAGGAACGTTGCTTATTGGATTGATGGGAATTATTTTACAATGTCGCTTTTCTGGAAATTCTTCAAAATAACTTTTCTTTTTTCTTTCCTTTTTAAATAGTTATTAAGACATGCAAAAGACGAAACTTTCATTAGCTGGGAGGGGGGGTAGAATGGCTCTCTTTTCTTATTCTCAATAACTCCTTGCAACTCCATAGCTTTGTCATGGTTAAATATTATATGGGATAACGATATCTACATTTTTATTCATCAAGAACTGTTTTGGAGGAAAGATGAATGGCAAAGTGGAGAAAGGTTTCCATGTGACACATTTGATAGACTAAGAATTTCTGAAACTATCACAATATGGAATATTTTAGTAACAAAGATGGTGGAATGAAAAAGACTCTGAATTCAATTAGCCAGATTATAGACCCAAAACACATTTTTAAAAAAATTTCTTCCTAAATTTAAAATCCCAATCATCTCTTGTTTGTGCGCATATGTAGTTGTATGGACGTAAACAAACCCTAGTCCAATGAAGTCCTGAGGTATGAAACACATCACATGAAAAGTTTTCCCACTTTGTCATACATATATAGTGCACTCCTTCCCTCCAAAAATTACTGTGCACCTTACGTGTGAAGTAGAGGCCACCTCTAGGTTGATTTTTATTCTCAATTTTCGTGACTGTAGGCTATAATTTTACCTCACACAGTCACTTCTATGTAGTATAATTGTACAAAAATAATATTTACCATTACTTTAGAAGGAATGATTGCAATGAAGTACTGGCAATGTTTGTTGGTATCGGTTGGTTTCTCCTACCTAGATATGTGCCTCTACACGCTGCTATTGTTAATCTTCTAAAGATATAGCTGAAAGGAAATACACATAATGATAAAAACGCTAAATTGTGAAACCTAGCATTAAGAAATATGTCATACTGCTAACTTGCTTTTTATATACAGTAATGTTTTCTGCTATATGCTTTTGCAATGGACTGATAGACTGCTTTGAACCTTGTATGTTTAAATGAACAAGTGATGCATCTCAGAGATATATGCAAAATTGGTGGGGTGTCTTTTTATATATATATATATATATATATATATATATAATACACACCCACCCACTTTGGGGAGACTCTTTAAAGATATAGGCACAGATTTCAAGATATATATGCAACCTGGAGACCTGTTTGTTAATTGGGGTAGTTGTCATCCATCTCTATCCCTCCTTTTCAACTGAAATATCCATTTGTCTATATCACTTTTTTTTTTCTGTTCCTTTTTTTTTTTTTTTTTTTTGTTTCATATAAAAAAAGAATGGTTGACATCACCATCTTTAATCAAGGCAGTATGAATTAATGTTACATTTATAGGGAAATAAATTTAATCAGATACTTAAAAAATCTCTGAGCAGAAGAAAATCATCAGCATTTTCAGTTGGTGAGTCTGGCAGTTATCTCCCTTGGCAATTTAATGGCTACACTGAGATTTTGTTCTATTTCGGAGATAAATAACATATTGATTGCCTTCTTTTAATGTGAAATATACTTTTTGCTCTTTACCTCTATTTTTTTTATGGCCACTAATCCTGTTTTAAAAAAATAAATAAAAGCAAAATAGGTTTCTAACTAAATGGGCTTAAAAAAAAAATGAAATTTGCCACTGAACTTCTTCCCTCTCTCCCAGTAAGAGTGATTGTTATTCATTCTTCACTTGTTTTCCTTTCATCTTAATTTCTGTTTTTTTGGGGGGTTGTTGCAACTCTCAAGTTCCCAGTCTACAACCATTAGTAAACTCTATGAATTGAAAACAATTTGAATTTGAACATGCCAGTTCTAATTGTGTCAGTTTTATTTTTTCAATCTGTCTCATTTACTTTGTCTTCATAGAATGACAATGTGAGAATTAAAAAGAAAAAAAAAAACTAGTTAAAAATTAATATTTAAGAATGTTACATTCCCAACCAAAATCATTTCCCTATCCCCCCACCATGTTACAATTGTAAGGAGACTTTCCACCAAGACAGCTTTTCCCCAACAACTTCTACATTGGAGAACATATTCGTGTGGATGCTTCCCTCAAACACTTCAATCCTAACTATTTCAAGTCAAGGGTCAATTGTTATCTATTCTCATAACAGTAAACTTCTACCTTGAGTGACTCTGTAGCCTTACATTGGGTGAACTTTATAAATAAAAACCTATTACATCTAATCATAAGAGTAATTGTTTTGAAAATGTTGCATTACCTTTGATCATCTATGAATATATATTCTCTCATATATATCTTTTCACCTTGTTTGCTGGTGTCTGTTTTATTAAGAGCTTAAATCTATGCAGGATTTAAAAAAAAAATTTAATCCCTGTAATCTTAAGTTGCTTGTATGACTTGACTGATAATTTGTTTAACATGCTTGAATGACATCAAGCTGAAGCCATTTGTATATTTTGACATCTGCATCAATGCTTTTACTAAAAACTGGAAGTTCCCCACCAAACACAATCGCATGCACACTTTTTTCTCTTTTTCTTTGTTTTTATTTTTCCAAATAATTTTTTATTCTTAGCCTATTTGTCATTTTAAGATTTCCTTTTGATATAAAATTTTTCATGGCTTCATTACCTCACCACTTTAGCACTTTCAACAGCAGCAACGGCTAAAATAGACATCATATGTAAATCGAAGAGAAAATAATGACAATACACGATGTTGACGTTCCACACTACGTCAAGCAAAAGGTTAGGAAGGCAACCTCTCTCAATACTCGAAAGATAGCCTAGATGGCTCTACTCCCTACATCCTTATTATGGAATTAAGCAAGATACACGGATGGGGGGAGGCAGTCTACAGTATCTCTGGGTAAACGGCTTGCCAAATAACTTGAGCGTCATATGTAACACTCAAGAAATATTTAAGTGGGTGCCATTCATGTATTCAAATGCAATAGATATAATTTACATATGCATGCGTGTGTACACACACACACACACACACACACACATAATAAAATTGTTTCGGTGTTCAGGTTTAATGGATATTGGCTCAGAATGAGAAATCAGAAAATTGAGTTTGAATTCCAGTCAAGTTAGATTGACTTAAGCACAAATATCCTTTGGGAATGTATCAATCTCAATCTCTTTCAGTAGTTGAGCAGACTTGTCTCTTGAGCCTTGGTTGGCAACTAGTCTAGGAGACGGGCCACTCTGAATCTAAAAACCATATGTTGAGCCCATAGTTGCAGCTAACGGAAAGGTTGGAGTTTATGCAACTCTCTGATTCCAGCTATGGTCAGCATTCTATGTTATTCACTTCTCTACCATTTTTGGTTGATACGAGTTAAAAAAACCAAAAAAAAACCCCAAATCTGTTTATTATCTTCAGCATTCTACCAGCTTTTTCCTATCCCACTCTGCCGTTTGAACAACATGGTTTCCCTAACTGTTATCTTGGATGCTGGTGTTTTCGGTCATGTTCAAACGAATGAATCTGGTCACTGCTATCTAAACTCCTTAACTCGTTAAGAACTTTTTTATGCTTTGTGAAAGTTTCAATGTTTCTATGAATTTGCAGATTTACTCAAACCCACTTTGTTGATATTTCATCTGCACTCTTCCAAAATTGTAACACTAGTAATTGTTATGTATGTGCTTACTATTTGCCTAAATGCTTGTTAGCATTCTACCCGTCTGTGAATAACAATGATATATCGTTAGGGGTAGTTATATGTTGTTTGACAGCGATAGCTTGGTGGAGGTGAATTGCTGCTATCTATCTATATTTCTATTGACGCTATTTACATTGCTCGGACTGTTGTCTTCATCTTTATTGCCATGTCGACAATGTTTTGGCTGTTAGAATTTAGAACTGAAACCTTTATTTAGTCCGCAAGAGTAGATTATTCTAGTTCCACATGCCATGCCTTTTTCTGGATATCTCGGTTTCGGCTAATTACTTTTCATAACTCGACCCTCCAAAGTTTTAAACTCATAACTGTTTGGGTCAAATCCTTTTTAAGGATCACAACACTTTATCCACATCAGTGAGTGAATTTTTAGGACTTATAAACCTAATGTCTCGGTAACCTTTTTTAACAGAGCTCATATTACAATTACATTTTGTTATTGTTGTAATATTGCTGGTATCTTTTATTGAATAAATGTTGGGATGCTAAGAAATTATTACTTTGTTTACGTTTCGGATATGAAAATAAAAATAAAAAATATGAATTTTCGAGAAGACCGGAACAAGAAAATGTGCATTCTTTAAAAGGGTAATTGAACCTGTGATATGATGCATTCTGTGTTTAAGTGGTCTGAAGCATTCTGGATCAGACCGGTTTCCCCTACTATAGGGGAGTGCAGGTTCAGACTCTGCTGGAAAGCACATTGTCTCTTGACTGCAGGCTAGGAGATGTAATTTGCACAAAGAAACAGGACATTGACTCAAACCTATGCCTCTGTTAAAATATCATTTAAAGTGGTAAGAAGTAATGTCAGGATTCTCTTTGCAATATTATTGCAGGTAAGGGAATGGAACAGGTTGTTTTTTCAGGCATTTTATTCAATCACGATGCATAAGATTTTTATTGTATTTAGGGATCTTCAACAGCAGATACGTTTTTGTTAAAGAAGAGTTTACACAGATGTACCTTGGCATCTGACAATCAACCACTTGTTACAAAAAGAGATCTGAAATAAATTGTGATTTTATGTGCAAAATCACATCTGATCAATATAAAAATTTGCCTTTTAAAAAATAGGGGTGGGGAATCTCTTCAGAAAATTTTGTTGGAAATTGCAAACAATTATACATTCTTTTTTTTTCTCCCTCCCCACAACCACCACCTACCTGTTAGTGCCATACTGCATCAATCATCTTTCTTGTAACAAGACATTTTTTGGCTTCCACTAGAGTAGTTTCAAAATAATATTAAGCTGAAGCTCCAGAGCACCATACCCCCAGGCAGGACCTCTCCTTTGAGAGGGGGCTACTGTCATTACCCGATTCCTGAGCCAAAAGTGCTGAAGATGACTTAAGCAATTTTTGCACGGTATTGCCTTTAAACCACAACCTTTTGTCACATTTGATAGCGATATGGGAGTATTGAAAAATCCACTTTTTGTTTATTCATTTCCAGCAAAGGGTTTCCTTGTTACAGAGTTTGTTACTGACTTTAGAGGTGAGGTTCAGTCAGAGGCATTACTGAACTTGTTTAGTCCAAATTCTTGTCATGTTTGTTGAACTCACATTCATATAAAGAATCTTAAGAAATATATGAATACGTTTGTTATACACCCCTCCCCCCCACACACACACACATACATACATATGCAAACATCAAGTATGGGTCAAATAGCAGGGGTAGATTTGGGACTCTCCAACCTTGGGTGGCTAACAGTCTAGAAGGATGACTCCAAATTCTAAACTGGAAAAAAGGCAATGATAAACCTCAAAATCTTTCTCTTAAGAAATTGTGGCAATTCACAGATAAAGAAAAGGAATGTGAAATGATATGGCATAAAAAAAAGTAAATTTGCATTTTACCAATGGACGACTTCTGTAAGGTGTCTTCATTTCTTTGCATTGTAAGCAAAAATGTCTGAAGCTTTTTGTTTATCATCTCCGTAATTATTTATTTCTATATTTTATTTAAACTTCTTTCTATCTTGAGATATTTCCTTCTTGCCTGTGTATTTGCACATCCCCCCCCCCCCGGTAAGATTTCAGCCTTGTTTCCTCCCTCACTCCCCTCCCCCCTTACTGTTGCTGTTGTTGCTTCTACCTGATGTTGTGTGACATGTGTCTGTAAGGTCCTCCAAAACACTTGAGGAATGCTTTCAGGTCATACAAATAGGAAGTCATCAAAGATTTTTTTTTTTTTTTTTTTTTTTTTTCTTAAAAAGAAAAGGGAAAAGTTTGGTAGTGAACATAGAGGGACTGTTTTTCTATTTGTTTGTTTCTTTTTTAAAATTTGTCTCTATGTGTGTGAGAAAGAGAGAGAAAGCGTGAAGAAAAAAAGACCATCACTAAACTTTAGACTACCCCCACCTCCTCTCTCTATCTCTCTGAACTGCACCAAGTCAGGGTGGGAGGTAATGAGTGAATAAAAAATTCCTTCCAGTATCCAAATATTGATATGCATACTGGCACAAGGCTCTCTCTCTCTGTGTTTGTGTGTGTGTGTGTATACTTTACTACAGCACTAATGGTCTACTTGGTATTACACCATGGAGAGGTACCAAAATAGCCCCTCAAAATGCAAAGTGAAATGTATGTGGCAATCAGTGATATAAATTTGCTACAGGGATAATGGTCAGTGCGTGTAGCTGGCCGACCATTAGACCTTCCTAGAAGTAGTGGGTATCTTAATCAGTCTACCCCTCAGTGGGGATTAAACTCACAGGAGCAATGATTTGCTAAGTTAACTATTATTGATTTTTTTTTTTTTTTTTTTTATATATATACTAAGCTTAATTTAATATGGTACTAGGCAGCAAATGAGGCACCCAATGAATTGAATTCTTCTACAAATAAATATTAACTCTCTGTCTGTCTGTATCTCTTTTAAAGATTCTTGATCACAACAGTCATTTTAGTTTAGTGAACAGGAAGTTGGGGGTGGGGGAAAAAGGAGGATAAATTCACTTGAACTTTTTGTTAGTGAATCAATGTTTCATTACATAACTTGATCTCTATGTAATCTCGAGTGAGAGAATTCTTTGCTGGGGACAGGGGGCTTATCTATCTGCTGCTTGTTGTTTGTGGATCAAGGTCAGGCAGCTGCATTTAAGGGATTATTAGATTAAAATTAGATTATTCGATCTGGGTTAATGATTTGTTCAAATAAAAACTTAAAACTGATAAGTCATGTACCACATATGGGTCCACATGTTTAAAGTTGGCTTTTATTCAGACATCTTTGTACATGAATGTATGCACATAGTGCAATGGATAAGTTGTTGCCTAAATTACACAAAAATGAAAATAACACCGACCTCTCATTTTATCAGATATATTTTCCAAAATGACACAAAAATATCTTGAAATACTAAAGAGTAAATTTATTCAATAAAATTACCATTGACTTCAATGACGGCATTCAGGCGACTTCAGAATTTCTTGCAACTCTTCTGGACGGTCTCCTTGTTTAAGTTGGTGAATGTTGCCATAATCCTTGCCTTCAGTTCATCTTTAATCAAAGGGGGTTGCAGTCTGGGGAGTTAGGTGGCCAGATGTAAGGACTAATGTGTTTGCAGAGATGTAAGGACTAATGTGTTTGCAGAGATGTAAGGACTAATGTGTTTGCAGAGATGTAAGGACTAATGTGTTTGCAGAGATGTAAGGACTAATGTGTTTGCAGAGATGTAAGGACTAATGTGTTTGCAGAGATGTAAGGACTAATGTGTTTGCAGAGATTGTCTGACAGCCATGACTGGCTTCTTCTGCTTGGTGCAGAGTTCTGTTGCTAGACATAGAATCTTCCAGCAACCATCCTCTTGAACCTGTATCCTATACGGAACCGTCATATATCCTGACATGCCTTTAACCGATTTGGCCACATAGGAGCATTCGGTTAAAGGCACATCAGCCTATATGACAGTTCCATATTGGATACAGGTTTGATTCCTGTCGGAGTTAGAATATTTTCTATGAAAATTTCTTGGACATTCAGGCTGGTAAATGTTGTTTAATACTGTTTATTATAAACAGAGCATTTACTTAAATATTTGTATCTATAAAAAGAATGTATAAACATAAAAATGTCTTTATATATATATATATATATATATATATATATATATAAAAATGTGTGTGTAACCTAGCCTTATTCTTTTATGCTTGCCTCACTGCCTGGCCACCAACAATCCCTATCCACCATCTTTTTATTATTGCACTGCCTATAATAATCTTCCTTTGTCATTGAATTTACATTATACAATTAATAACCCTTTTCTGCCAGTGTCACTTGATTTAAAATTTTCATTGGTCAGGAATTAGTGCAGGCATAACTGTCAAGATATGGCTGTTACGTATATAATGTAAATGCATTTTACTATAGAAATTCATTGCTAACAAACTATAAGAATTTATTGAAAAGCAGAAAAGGGATTATCAATGGTCAGGAATTAGTAACAGAATAAGGATCTAAATGTACTGATAACAATTTTTTTATAGAAAAGAATTTTAAATGATTTTATTAGAAAATGCATTGGAATAAGAATTTGGCATTAATGCAGATGTGAGGGTGGTGCAATGGATATTACAGATTAAGAAATCGTGGAGTTCAAATTCCAGTCAAGTTCATTACATTCGCTTGCACACAAATACTGTTGGGAAATGTATGAATCCATTTCTTATCCCCAGCTATGGGTTAATTAGTAGGATTTGTGTCAGGAAAAATTAATTATTCCCCCCCCCCCAATGTTTAATGCAATATTCACTTATTCTTACAGTCCAAGATACATTTAAATATTCCACAAAGGGTTGATAAGTCATAAACAACATATCAATCAATCCCATAAACTGAAGCTATCGTACAAAAAAATATTCAGTAGCCATTCTGTTCAGTTTCAAACAAAATTGTAAATTGGTTCATAGATTTGATTTTTTTTTTTTTTTTTTTTTTTTTTCCCCTCCTAAGAAAAACCTGCACTTATGTAACATGAACTAAAGATGTGAGGAAATTGAAACTTTCAAAGTTTGTTGCTCAGTTAATAACAGGTGGTTTGACTTGTATAAATTCAGACTTGTTTTTGTGCATGTGTGTCTGTGTCCAAGTGGTTAACCTTTCAACCATGAGACCTAAGTTTGGCTCTCACGGGGTTAATCTTTCAAGGAGATGACTCCTTGATAATATTAGCCTGGGGAGGCAATCACAGTGTGTGATACAGTTTGTGAGGACTTGTAAACTAGAGTACACATGGACCAAAAGCCTTGAGAGTGAAATTGGGCAGACAAATCTAAGAAGCTATTTACTATCATTGCTAGCAAAATGAAATCACACGTCCTCATGACAAAAATGTTTGCGCATAGCCTTATTCAACTATTGATCTTTCCAGGTTATTCACTTTCTCTTAGAAACTGTAACAAAGGTTTGCTCAGTATAGTTGCAATATAAAACCACAGTTTGACTCTATGCTATAGATTTTGATGAAGAAGAAATGTGCCTGAGTTAATGTCTGCAATAAGGATTTTGCATACAAGATTTATTAAGGTACTCACCAAACTTTGTCAGTTGAAATGTTATTTCTTTACAGGTAAATATTTTTTTTTTTTTTTTTAAATCTAAATTTTAGTAATTTTTGCAATTCTTTCACATTCCAAGCTGAACACTCTTGTTGTATATACTCTTACATTATTATCTGTACTAAAACTACTATTAAAATAAAATGTTGGACAACTTATTGAAAAAAAGTACACATTTGTATATGGATAGACATGTGTGACTAGGCTTATTTCTTTCACTATTTGACTGTGTGTAACATAAACGTCGATAGTGAGGTCAACACCAAGAAGTGGCAACAGTCTCTTCATTCATGCTTGAATGCAATCTTCAGGCCAAATGTTGTGTCGACTTTGATATTAACATGTGAACTCTATCTCTGATATTGAACACTTTTACTCAGAAATATAGCAGACCTTAAAACTATATTTTCCTTATACACACACTCTCTCTGTGTCTTTCTCACACGCACACACACGGTTTTCATGGAATTCTTATTTGTTTATTTAAGTCACAAAATTCAAAGTAGATGACAAGAAAAAAAAAAGAATCTGAAACTCATCAACAATAGTTATATATATATATATATATATATATATATATATATATATATATATATATATACACACACACACACACACACACACAGAGTTATTGTACTATCATAGACTTTCTGCTTGTGATAATTGAAGAACCAATTATATGATGAATAATAAAGCCCATGTTCCACAATGAAACTAATCAGACAAAAGGAGGGGGAAGTGTTTAAAGAAGAGGTGAGTGTTTGGGCCAACACACCATTTTTATTATATTACATCAAATAATATAAAGTCTTTTTACATCTTTTTTCAACTCTTTTCTCCATTCCAATCTCCTCCCCTAACCAACTCTTGCTTGTTTTTTTCTTTTTTAAGAGTTGTCCAATTTTCTAGGAAATGTTTCTTGTGCAATTTAAATCAAAGGGTGAGATTTTTTGATTTTTTTTTTTCCTTTCATATTCTTATATCTTCACAAGACTGAAAGTTGGTTATGGGTGGGTGAGATCTTGAATGCATATGCAAGTTTTTAGGCATTGTATATTGAAAAAAAGTTACTCAAACACAACTTTACATTTCTAAGCATATGTTACTGTATGTGTAAAATATCTTTGTGTATGCATGTGCATGTATCTATCTATATACATCTTTGTCTCTCTTTGTGTGTGTGTATACACACACACACACACACACACACAAGTACATGCATACACAAACATTTTACACACACAGTAATATACTTAGAAATGTAAACTAAAATGTATATGTGAGTGTGTGTGTTAAACTTCAAATGTTATGTTTATTGGATTTCTGTATTTGAAATACACAACATTTTTTTTTTTTTTTTTTTTTTTTTAACCATTGTTTTACATTGGCCTGAGCATTTGAGAAATTTTATTAAAGATGATGTGCACTCTGGCAATGTTCGAACATGCACATGCATCCCCCCGCCCCTGTACAGGACAAAGCACGGTTTTATCTGGCCTGTCTTAGAGTTCTTGGCCACAAAGAGTGAATAAACGTGTGTGTGTGTGTGTGTGTAATGATAAATGTCTTTGTGTATGTTTGAGCACTCGTGACTATAAGTGTTTGGGGGTTGATTTTTAAAATCCATTCCACTCTCACATCTGTCCTAAAGAGCTGTGAAGTTTTTGGGTGGACATCATTTTCCATACAAGCTATAGTCATGTGCATCATAATTCACATTTCTCTGCATCCATCTTGACCTACCCAGGGCATCTGTATATCTGCACAAGTTTGTATAATATTCTATGATCTTACTGTCTTCATGTTAGATGACTTACACATATGTGCGTGCGTACACACACACACACACACACACACACAATCTAGCATGTAGACCCATGTATAAATATAGATATCTTTAAGCTTCATCTGACACAAGGCTTCAATAATGGAACATTCACTTAAACTCAATATACACCTGCAGGTCTGAGTGTAGCTTGTAAACCATTCATTATTTTGTTGGGTAGGTATCCCAAAAGTAGGCACTAATGTCAACACAGTGAGGCAACAATCTGTTTCATAGTTGAATGTAATCTTCAGGCCATGTTCGTATATGTCGGTAGATAGTGCATTATAGGTTCCTGCTCAGTGTTGACCTCAATGTCCAATTTTTTCATTTACGTATGCTCTATCCCTGATATTGAGCATTTTGGCCCATACATATGGCAGACCTTTCTTTCATAAAATTTGTCACTTTGCTGATTGATGTTATATTTAATACTTCAACTATGGAGTTTCATAAACAAACCTCTTTTGTAATTGCTCAGTCCACTGGTATGCACACACATGAACTGCTGCTTTGTGAAACCAACTCCCAAGAGTGGGCTTCCTTGATCATTGCAATATATGTTGCAGACTTGTGTTAACTGCTATCTTCTCCATATATCCCCATAAATTGTGCCTCTCTAACCCTCTACCTCAAATGGTTTTTGGGTCCTATACGGGGTGAACATTATTGTAAATACTTACACATTCTCAGGGTGAAGGTAATTTGTGTTTGTGAGAAGAGATAGATATTCCTCCTCTCTTTTCATGATTTTCATTTTTTTTTATTTTTATTTTTTTATTTTTTTTACCCCCAAGGGTGGGGTTACATGGGTAGTGTGTGTTGTGTCTTGTGCCCAAATTTTTGTTTTTTTATTTTGGCTAAGTACCAAATTTCCTTTCTTGGATTCTCTTCTATGTGGTAGAAATAAAAGACGAAAGATGGCAAGAAAGAAAAGAAACTTTCCTATTATTATTTTAAGACATTTAAGCATATCATTGAAAATATTGTCATTTTGGTTCTGATGTGGGATGGTTCATAGATAATGTGGGGTCTGATGTTTTGGGAGGCAGAAATTGTATGTGGGGAAACTTGTCTGATACAGTTGGTGGGGGATGTATTAAAAAGGTTTTTTTTTTTTTTTTTTTTTTTGTTTGTTTGTTTTTTTTTCTTAGCCATAAGCCTTTGAATATGGTTTGAGGAAAGTGAATTATATAGTTAAACAAAAAATATTTCATCTAGAGAGAAATAAGAAAGAACCTTTTTCTGACCCCCCCCCCCCCACACACACACACACACACACACATCATAAAAGAAAAAAGATTGTACGATTTATCTTTGTGGAGGAATATTGTGTTGACAAGAACAAATAGGATTTCGATAATGAAAAATTATTTCAAAGTCTCTTTTGATTAAATCCTTCTGCTAGAAGAAGAAAAGAATTCCTCCAGTTTTTCTTTTTCTTATTGTTTATCTAAGCCTTTTTCTTTTTGTTTTGTTGGTGGAAGGGAGTTTATTATTAAATTTATTATCATTTTCATATTCATTCTATGAAATAGTTTTTTTTTTTTTTTAATAAGGTTAAAATATTTATGATTATCTGATGAAAACATTTTCTTTCTTTCTTTGATTTAATGAAGTTTAATAAGAAAAATAACTTTTTTTTTTCTTTTTCTTTTTTTTACCCTCAAATAAAAGATGAAACAGTTTTATTATGATTATTTTTCTTTAGTTGGTGTAAAAGCATAAAATCTCCATTTAATTATTGAAAATCCATAAGATTTGCTGTGTTTTGGTGAATTTCATACTTACGTAATTACAATCATTCTAAAAATGCATTAAACCAACTGCCTGATAATTCTTTCAGTCTGAGGAAATACAACAAAAACAATTCCCTTACTAAATAGAAAATGAATAAGATATTTTGATACGTCAGGATTAACTTCACTTGAAGTATTTAATTTTACTTTATCTATTTACAAGGGGTAGGGGAGTTTATCTCCTTATATTATTAGAATTAACTCTCCAGCCACAGATTTTATGTGAGGTGTGTATGTGGGGGGGGGGGGTCATTATTTATTGCATTGTGTTTGAACAAAGCTGATCTTTTCCTCTATATTAAATAATGGTCAGAGAATTACTATTTCATAATTTTATATTAGTGTTTCGGTAATTATTCTTAGGTACTTTCTTAACAACCAGTACATAAAACATATCCTTGATAAATTATATCAAATTGGGCGGGTATAGCGGCTTATGTTGTTAATCGTAATTAATAATTTTTATTTTTATTTTTTTAAATGGATAGTTTTGACATTAAAACCTCGATAAATAAAATTAATAAGATTGAAAGCAGTTCTTGAAATTGCTCTAATCATTTCAACTTGTGTGTCTCTCATATATATATATAGACACACACACACACACACACACACACACACACACACACACACACACACACTGGCTGAATTAAGTGTGCCTTGCAGCATATCACTTCTTTTCTTTTTTCTTATAGGAAACAATGATTGATTTTAAATCCTTGTGATAATTTGTGGAGAAAAATGATGCATTTTATTATTATTCAATGAGTTTGCTGATGTGACCTCCATTTTCTAGCTTTCTCCTATATTTTCGATAGCAGTCATTCTCTTGTTTAAATTTAATTTAAATCAAAGGGAAACAAATTTTCAGTAGGGGATTTATGCTCCCTGAGGACCCCCTTTGATCAAAATGAAATATACTTATCCAAGTACCCAGGATAATGTAGTTTCAGAATATATATGGTTATTGGGGGGGGGGGGTCTATCTAAAAACCTAAGATGAGTTTGATAACAGAGGCTACAACTTTATTCTTATATATACATATATATATATATATAATCTGATAACGATATATAATTTTTTATATATCGAGACCAGTTTTAGAGGAAAGGAGTATAACAAAGTAGAAAAAGTTTTAGTGTGGCATGTTTCGGCCCTTAGGACTTCACCAGACTAAGTTTGTTTATGTTGCTGCAACTACATATGCGCATGTATGAGAAACACTGGGAATTTTTTTTTTTAATTTATTATTTTTCTTTTCTAAATTTAAAATACCCAGTGTCTCTTGTATGTGCCCATGTGTAGTCACATCAATATAAACAAACTTAGTCTGATGAAGTCATAAGGGACGAAACGCATCACCTAAAAACTTTTTCCACTCTGTCATACATACATACATATATATATATATATATATATATATATATATATATTATATAATGTTTTTTTTTTTTTTCTTTTTCTCTTTGCCATACTTTGTCTTTTTCTATGTCCTTGTTGCCTTATACACACACACACTCTCTCTCTTTCCATACTTCTCTCTCTCTCTAAGCAAAAGTACTTATTAACTATTTCGAGTAAGGTTGGAATGGGTGGGGGTGTTAGAAGCACTTTACAAGTTTATTTGTCTTACCTGTGAGTAATGAACACCCCTAACACGTGTCCTCTCTTACTGCCCCACATCATCTTGTGAATGCAAAGATGACAGACAATGTACTGAGGAACCTTTATATTTCTTAGATTATTCACACCTGCTTTTACCTGTGTCTAAAGTATTTACATCTCAGAAAGTACTTACCTTTGTGGAAAAAACTTCTTTCAAACTTAATGACTTTTTTTTATTTTTTTATAAAGCTTTTAAGGATAAAGCAGCAGACTGGTTATCAGATGATTTATCACATGTTGCAAAGTTCTGCATATTACATCTGTTCAGACGATAGATCCTACTTACTGCAAAATAACAAATAAATGTGCCAGAACTAGAATTAAGAAGTAATTGTTTAAAATAGAGAAAATGTTCTTGGAATAAAATGATTCGATTATTATTAATCTAGGAGTGAACATTTCTGCTATGGATAGAGGGTCTGCTTCTTCATTTATGGGGAGAATGTTAAGCATTTCAAACCGGGTCACTCATTACTCTTTTTTTTTTTTTTTCTTTTTTTTTTTTTTGTTGTCTTTTGATTATTCTCTCTCACTTTTGTTCTTACCCTCCCTCGCTCTCTCTCGCTTCTATCCCTCTCTCTTTCCCTCTCTACAGAATCAATATTTACAATTGTCAATATTTACATCTGGTAAAAACAAAGATAAGATTGTGAGCTGAAATGACTGATAGAATAATACCAGCCCCCCTCTTTGTCTCATACCATCACATTCCCTATTCTTCAATTGCTATGACATTACACCCCTCCCCCACTTTTTTAAAATTATTCTTTATAACCTTTAAAATTGTTATACTGAAAGATTTGGTTTCTAAACATTACTCAATGGGCAAAAGTCTATTTTTATGAACAGAGGAAGAAAGAAAATAATACTGTTCTTTATTATTTATTATCTTGAATTCAGAGTTTTAGCTTCATTTAGACTAGCTGCCACCCACAGCTAGAGAGTCCTGCTATTTAACCCAAAGATAGGAGAAGTAGAGATGGAGTCGTGCTTCTCATTGGTGCATGCAACAGATTAGGTGCAAATTTGAACTTGTCTCACTGTTTTCACTTTCTGTATCAATGGCACTGATGTGTCACACACATCATCTGTCCCTTATTTGAAGATAATGAATGATAACAACAGGCAAATTCACTGGTTCTCAAACTAAGCAATAAGGCAATACTGGTTTGGTGTCAGATGTTACATACACAAAGAAAAAAAAATTATCTACTATACCCAGTGATCATGGATTTAAATGATTGTTTTTTTTTTTTTTTATGGCTTATCAATTTTTTACAGGTTATTTAAAGCCAGATAATATTTTTTGATTGTAAGATTTTTTTTGAAGATAATGCTTTAACCCATAGCTGGGGAGAGAAGGTGTCTTCATACCTTTCTGAAGAGTATTTGTATGTAAAGTGAATATAATCAACTTGACTAGAATTAGAACTCGGCTCTCTGATTTCCAAATCCAAGCTGTTATTCATTACACCCCACCCACATATTCAAGATAATCCAATGTCTTGGCACACAGAACAAACTGAAATTGCTTCAAGCATTTTCATTCGGTTTTCCAGTTTATATTCATGGGAATTGGAATTTTCTTTTCTTTCCTTTTGTTCCATGTTTCTTGAGGATGTGTGGAATCCTAATTCTCTATGACTTCTTATCCTTTGTTACTCTAAGTAATGTTTGTCTCCTTTTACTATTTCCACACAATCTCTTTTCTCTTGTCTAGTTACATAAAAGCTCATTACTTCAATTACTTACTGTTTTCTTCTGTCTCTTATGCCTTCAGTATGTCTTGTGAATGCCAAATTTTCCAAGCCTTCTTTCCTCATTATGTGTTCTAGATGCTAAATATAAGCCTCCCTTTTGCTTCTATTTTCCTTAAAATTTCTTTGCTGCTCACATATTCTATCCATGGTATTATTCTTAGCATCCTACTGTAGACCCACATTACTGTTGTCTGAAATCTGTTTCTGTGAGATTATCCAAGTATTAACTGCTATAGTGAAGCACTGGTATTGAATAGCAGTTCAGCTCTTTCCTTCTAACAAAATTTTCCTGTTTCTTAATTCTTTGTTTAGCTTTTGAAAGGCACCTTTTGAATTTTTGTTTCACACATTCCATCATGTGTTACAAATATTTTTTAAAAATAAAATATTTAAATATGTTTCTTTTAAATATTTCTCTCTTTTCTCTTTTTCTCTCTTTTCTCTTTTTCTCTCTTTTCTCTTTCTCTCTCTTTTCTCTTTCTCTCTCTTTTCTCTTTCTCTTCTCTTCTTTTTTTTTCCTCGTACAAAATGTGCCAAAATATTTTTTACTTTGAAAGTGTTGCTCAATTCAGATAATCTATTTCAATTTGAATTAAGAATATTGTAATATGTACATTGTTATAGTTATGCGTTTTGTATCTGGTGGCTTTTACAATCATCTGGGCATATGGATTGTGACAAACCAGAACTATTTGAAGACTCTGCTGCTCAATAGCATTGTACAGGTTGGGTAATGGGTAGCAGCACAGGATGGGATATTGAAGAGCCAAGTTCAAATTCCAATCTAGTTTGTTGTTGCATTTGCTTATGTACAATTACCCTAGGGGAAAATGAATCCATCTCATCCCCTAGATATGGGTTAAATAGTAGAGCTTGTGTCTGGGAAAAATCTTTGTTAGTCTCAAAAGTTATTGGTTCACTTGCAAAAAGAAATAAATATTTTTCCAGTCTTAAATATGTTTTGGCTTTAAATAATCCGCAAATGTTGATAAGCTGAAGATTATCAATCAATCAATGACCTGGCATTTACTCCTTTATGTATAATGGACTCACTTGTAATAATTATAGTTAGACAGGAGATTTGATGCTACATAAAATAGGGACTCTTTTCAATCACCCTGGAGTTCCTGAGGATCTAATTTAACCATTTCTTGTTTTGATTCCTTGTAGAGTATTGCAATGGATTATGGCCAGTGATAGGTACACAAGTAGCGCATCCCATGCTGACTCGGATAAAAGTTCTTCAAATAAGCGGTCACATACCTACAAGACTCCAGTGTCTGTAACTGCTTCTCCTCAACTTCAAAAACAAGGGTAAGTAAAATTCTTTATTTCTCCATCTGCCTATATTTCCGAGATGACGTATTGTAACTATTTACACAATTTACATTGTTCAAACTGTTGTCTTCATATTTATTGCCATATTTGCAATGTTTCGGACGTATGTTCTGACCTTCTTCAGGTAATATTTGTTGGCATGGCATGTGGAATTAGAACAGTCTACCCTGGGTTCGGTTCAAAATATCCCCTGATGATGGCCAAATTGTACAAAGGCTGAAAAGTTGTGAATATTGAAATAAAGATGAGGAGAACAGTCCGAACATGCTAAATAGTGTATATTCTCTATTTCGCTTTTAACATTTACTTACGTTTTTTGTCTTGATCTATTAGCAATTTATCGCATCATGCAGATGAGCACTTTATTTTTGTTTTAACTTTGTTTATAGAAATGAAATTTTTCCTGCTGAAATTATTTATAAATTTCATTAACAATGCACTGATGCTAAAGAACAAGCATAAAAGTTAAATTGATAAAAATTCAAAGAATTTGCAATGTTCTTGGTCTTAACCTGGCAGCTTTCTTTCTATAAATATTTTCATGGTAATTATTCTGATCTCTGTGGTACCTAGACTTTATGAATTTGAGCGCAGTACTAGATTGGTGGCAAGATCTCATCATTTTAGAATTGAAATGGCTGCTAGATGTAGTCATAAGTTCTATGCTAACTGTTCCTTTTCTTGCACTACTTGCTTGTGAACTCTCTTCTGGTTTCTTGTTTTCAAGTCAACTTTGATCTTCAAAAATTAAATTGCAGTGTCAGTCATTCTGTCTTCTTAATTCCTGTTCTTTTATTGTTCTCCTTAATCATTGTGTTCTTTTTCTCGTATACTCTCGCACTCAGTAACCTCTAGCAACCTAGTGGCTTTATTGACTGTCAATTCTTCATATGAATTGCTTTGTTTCACTAATTTATTGATTTGATTGAAATAAAATTTTGTTTGTGATGCTTGTTTATTTGCAAAGCATGTTTTCAAAATTGTTTTCTATATGATAGGGTGCTGAAAAGTATTAAGCCAAGTCCATTTCCCCACATTTGTCCAAACGTCGGACCTCATTTTACTTCCTTAGTCTGATGTCTTTTCAGCGCCCCCCCCCCCCCTTACATATTTATTTTTGTATGTATATTATCTCGTTTATGGAAATATTAACCAATTTTTTTTTTGGGTTCGTTTGTTTCAGGATAAGTAAAAAGCCAAGCCTACTAAATCGGTCAGCGTCAGCAGAACGTGGTGCCATGACCCCGTTTCCCTGGCTGGCGGGTTCTGGTGGCAGCGGAAACAACCAGGTAATGCCTTCGCAACCAATTGTCCAAGACCCATCAATGCCACTGCTGACACCACCTAACCCCACCACCCAGTTAGAAGAGGCCAAGAGGCGGTTGGAGAACAATGAGGGGAAGAGACGACCTGAGGAACAGCAGGCACGACCCTTACCTGTCAAATCAAAGTAAGTGCAAAGCCTGAAGATTTGTACACCAATTCTTATAGACTCAATGTTTATATAACCCATGATCTCATGAATAGCATTCAATAAAGCAATCTAATGAAACTTATAAAGTTTTTCTCCATCATATTGTTTCTTTTTATCCCAACACTCTTGGTCGATAAACTCTTCATTACTATTATTTTATTACTAGATTTACTTCATCTTATTGTTGCTGACAGAACCTTTTTGTAGGTTCACTGGCCATCTGGCACAGTGGGGTAGATGTGTTCCCTAGCTATGGATGTAGCTAGTGCTATGATGACGGCATTACTGAGTAGGTTTCTGAAACTGAAGACAATGGCCATGGTAGAAGGTTCTCCTGATGAAATCTGTGTCCATGACCAAGGGGAGCCTTTAAGTTGAAAGACATGTTTTTTTGGGGGGGGGGGGTATTGTGACTTCTCCAATTCGTGTTATCTCTCTCTCTCTCACTGACAACCACCTATTCTTTCTACTTACAATTAATTCTTTTCCAGCACATTTTTATTTAACTTTTTTTTTATTACAATGATTCTGTACTAGGCCCAAGAGCCAGTTGAGGTAGACGGTAAGAGGCACTCTTTATGGGGATATATGGGGAAGATAACACTTAACACTAGACTTGAAAAGATTAAGATTGTAGTGTTTAGGGACGCATCCTCTTAGGAGTTGGTTCCACCAAGGTGAAGAGGAGCTGCTCAAGGTGAACTTGCAACTTTTGTCAATGGAATATGAAAGGGGAATGGGGGTAGTTTGCTACCGTGTGCATGGCATGGCAGATCTTAGCCATGAATGGTAGAACTAAGGAATGTCGTTCCTCTGAACACTTTCTATGGAAATGGCAATCTGTGCTTTGACCTCGTACTTCCCCAAGACACTATATTCATGAATTGAATAACCTCTCCAGCTTTCAACCCAGATATGTAATGGTAACTTGTCAGCTGTTTAGCTGTACACCAGCACTCTGACCACACCCAATCGTGGGATTGATGATGATGATTGCCTTTTTATCACAACACTGGATCAACAACTGTTTGGCTGTTAGAGTTAAAAGTACAAAGTCAGTCTTAAAAGTTCTAGCTTCTGATGTAATTGCTGCTTTGCTTAACCAGCACTTACATGGCCAAAGTCGTGTATTTGACATCCAGCAAAAACAGGCTCTCAAAGTGAGGACACAAGTTAGTCGTATTGAGACAGGCTTCTATATTTCTGACTTGACGTCATTTATTCAAATCATCTATGCGGCTTTAAAATAAGGAAAGCAATAATACTGAGATGGCGTAAGATTAGTGATAAAATACAAATCAATGTCTTATTAATTATATAAATTCATGGAAAAGAAAACAATCCCTTTCATAGAAATTCTTGGATCGTGTAAACTTAAATGTTCCATTAGAAGACGCTGTCATTTACATACTTGCTGCTAAAGTGTGTGTATGTATGTGTGTGTATTTTATTGACAGGTCTTTCATAGGAGTGCCTTGCAGGGAGAAAAGGGTGTCGTCATCCCAAGCTGGTGCTGCTGCATGTCAGATGCGGACATTACCAACCACAAAAACTGTTCCCTCAGACTTGGACCTATCTGGGGAAAATATGGGACATTCAGAAGGGTAAGTCACCCACAGGACATACACACTGGTGCGCACAATGTACCGTATTTGATGGCATAGAATCCCCGCCCCCGCCCCCACCCCCCAAACATTTGCATTTAATATCACAGTATTATGGAGTTAAACTTGGTACAGGTACTCTTTGTCTGGATGAACGTCAGCATGCAAGATTAAACTTAGACTTTATGTATCAGACTTAGATGTGTTTGTTTTAACTTCTTTTTCTCTCTCCTTTTTTTCCTCCGCCTTTTTAACTTTCTCCCCTTTTTGATGTATATTCCATGTTGTATGTGTATTTACTTTTTGTTAAAGGGATGCTTTGATGGTAGAGCATCAGACTTGGGGACTTCCTGATTTGAGGTTCAGTTGTTACAACTTGAGAGATTTTAATAGTGTCCATTTTAATTTGTTCAGAATCCTCTTCAACAGACAAATCGTTAAAATACTGCCAGTTGTTAACTTGAATACATCACAAGTTGAATTTATAATTTTAAGAATTTTGCTTTAACATAAATTTTCAGGTAAAAAAAAAAACGGCAAAGTAAAATAAAAATAAAGTTGTGAGATGGTAAAGCAAATTAATTTCTGATGTGCGTTGAACTTGCATTCTATCATGGACAACAATTTAATCAGTTCAGTCATGGAACCTTATAACTAGACAAGGTACCAATAACGATGAGATGATTAAAAAAAATTATTAGTTGAAAATCAGTAGTAAGAATAATTCATCTCGGAAATTGAATAATTTTAGTCTTGCCACTATTGCAATGTAGAAAAAACAAGATTGAGTTGGAATTAGTTGATAGTATGACTGATTTGTATCTGGTCTTAGGCTTTCATGATTGAATTGGTTGTAAAATTGTCCATGAAATACAAGCATTTTTTATATTCAGACTTTAATCAGATTATTCATAAATTTGTGTTAAAAAAATAAAATGAAGATATGACTCTCCAAGAATTAAGGAAAACAGAGTTCATGTAATTTGTAATTAATGCAAATTGTTGTCTTTTTAGAGGGAAAAAAAATCTGTCCTGTTCTTGAGTTGCCAAAAGCATTTATAAACTTCCTAATTTTAGTGAGCTTAACTTTCTTTTTTTTTTTTTTTCTTTTTTAAATCAATGTTTTGACTTGTGGGTTCTTCATACATTTGTTGCACTGAATGATTTTAGAAGCTTTGAAATTTTCATTAATTTTGAACTAAGACAACCAGGGAGCATGGTGAAGCTCCAGTAAATATTTGATAATTTTGCCCACATTATGTCACTTTCAGATTTTCTTTTCTAACCATGACGATTTTTAAAAATAAACTGAAATTAAAAAATGATATTACTTCAAAATTCATTCCTAATTATGAAGATTGAGTTTTGAAAGAAAGTTTTAAAATAAGCAAAATGCCTTTTTTGTTTCATTCCAATATTTATTCACATCTGTTCTGTTAGTTTATATTTTTGATATAAAATGTAAAAAGATTTTATAAAACGAGTTTCATGACAGAAAATGGAGACATCAAATTTTTTTTTTTTTTCTGTTGACCAAGAATGCGCTTGATGAAATTTTATTTCTCGGTAACTTTGTTTAAAGAATGTGTATTCTACTTTTGTTAGATATGCTCTTAATTTTCCCAATTGCCTATGTGTCTTTCTCTCTTGATATTTCAGGCAATTTGCATTTTGGTCAACTTGAGTGACTAATGTGTCGGCTGGAATCTAAGTTCAGTTTCTAAATCTGTTTTCTTATTTCCTGCTTTGATGATGAAATTTTGAGTTGAAAGATGAAATATGAATACTAAGCAAGAATAATTATTTTAATACAAGCTGTTAATAGAACTATCATCTCACAAGTAGTACTTTTTAAACAAACTCATGTCCATAAAAAACATGATCATTTATATATGGATCACTACTTCTGCCTATGATTAGAGTTTCTGTCAATCATTGAAATCATACTGTTCAAGAATGTTTAATCTTTCTTTCAAAATGGTGGACACGTTAAGAGTTAATTTATTGTGATTAAATTTTCTTTTATTTATCTTTTTGCCTGATTTTTTTTTATCATATAAAGAAGGGAAGCTATTTCAAAATTTTAAAGCAGTCTTTGTTTTTACAGTCACTCAGCCCAATCCTAATTGCTCGACAACTTTTGAAATAACCCAGACAATTCCAGGTCATCTTGCTTACTTGAGACTAATTTCCTAACTTCAGTGCTAATCTCTTTTCTTTTTCCAGCTGAAAATAATTTCCTTTTTCCAGCCATAATTGAATATTTTGTGTTTTGAATGTATTTGCTCTCTCTTGTATTTGGTTTGATGTTTCGATTTTATAAAGAGGCAGGATTATTTAAAATCTAAGCAACAAACAGAATAGGATTGTAATATATATAATTATTATTGACCTTGTCTTAGTTGTATTTTATACTTTCAGTGATACAGATCGTTTCCATTATTATCACTTAAACACTTCATTGAAAGTCTCAGATTAAGCTTTTTATGATAAAATAGCAAACTGGATCTGTCTTCAAAATTGTATTAATTTTTCTTTCAAAATGGTGGACATGTTGAAAGTTAATACTGTATTTTGATTAAATCTCTATTTATTTAAATTTTTGCCTTTTTTGTTTTAATTAAAAAAACTTTGTTTTTATGCTATCCGCTGGTCCAATATTAACAGCCCAACAACTTTTGAAATAATCCAGATGATGAAATTTCTTACCCTTAATGTCAATCTCTCTATTTTTCCAGCCGAAAATCATCCAAGAGGCCTTCAGGTAGTTCGACTGTGCCGGCAACCCCAGGGGGACCAGAGGAGACTGTGATAGGGTATTTTTTCTGTGGAGAGCCCATCCCATACAGGCATACACTGCCAGGCAAAGTGGTCACATTGGCCCAATTCAAAAAGCTCATCACCAGGATTGGAAGTTACAGGTAAGGAAGATCTCCTCCTCTTCCTTTACAATGGAAAGGTTAATTAATGTCAGTTTGAAATTAAGTCTTCGTTTAAAATGGCACTTTTTTTCTTTTTTTAATAATAATTAATGTTGCCAAATGGAACACTAATTTTATATCTGGCTTGCATCTCTATTTTCAGTCTTGTCATAACTAGTGACTGTAAATAGCTACATACTAGTTGAAAATGCAAAGGGCCAAAATTTGGGTCACATTTGGTTATAATCATATTTGAAATAGTTCTTTCAAATGTCATCCAATGTAATGAGTTATGCGAAGGTGAGATACATGAAATTCATCAGTTGAAGAAAAAAAGGCATTTTTAGAAAAAAAATGCTTTGGGAGGATACTCTTTGAAAGCACACAAATATGTTGTCAGATATTAAGAAAAAAGAGAAATTATAGTGTTACATTGAACAGTTCCAAATTGTAATTGTTACTGTTAGAAATAAATCCATATAGCAGAAAAGAGGTAGACACTTCCTTCCCAGTAAGAAACAAAAATATTTTATATTAAGATATTCCCCTGGTTTCCATAAATATCCTACCAAATTTGAAACTGATTGACTGTCTCGCATTTAAAAAGTCTTTCTCTCAAAAAGGTGACCTAAGTGAAGATTTTTTTTCCCCCTTCGAATCTATTAATTTTAAAGATCCAGTACAGATCTTGTTGGCAATACCATCCTTGTTTTAACATCATTATCTTTGCAGTTGCCATTGGGATAAGATTGCTTATTAGCAAAATGCCATCCATAGGTTCGGCGCCTCGTATATTGACCATTATTCTACATGTCTCTTGAAATCACTCGAGAAAATATGGAAACTTCAATTTCTTTGTTTGTAGAATCCATTTCATGCCTTAATTCATTCTTGACCCTCTTTTTTTTTTTTTCTAAATCCTCTCAGGTTTTAAGGTAACAGAAACTTAAATTCAATTTGTCATCTCTCTACATACATAAGTTACATGCTCTCTACCATATATATTCTTGTAACTTTATACTTGGGTTAGCAATGACAAAGTTTAAGGGAAAATGGAAACAAGAAAGACACTTATGTTTCAAATTAGAAAGAGACAGTTGAAATTTCTCAATTGAGGAAAGAGCACTTGGAAAATTTGATACTCACAGGACATATTGAAGGCACGAGACAGGAAAGCAGTGCATAAACCCTGCCTGAGCTTGTTTAAATGGTTGTCAGAACAGGGGTTAGGAGAGATAGCAAAAAGACAAAACAACTTACTAAGTTACAAAGGACAGGAATTTGTGGAGAGCCATGATCGTCCATGTCCTGCAGGGACTTGGCACATAGAAGATATGCTAGATGCATTTCCATTCTTAAATACACTTATATACTTTTCTTTAGAAACCAGAATAAAATTGCAAAAAGTCCAAAATATATTTTAAGTGTAACTATACATTTCTGTCAACAATACATTCATTTGTCCTAGTCAGTCCAAATGATTATCAAAACTAAGTCCACCTAAGCGCATCCGCCCACCTCCCCCATGCCCCGGTCATCGCTCAAGAAAAATCCACATGTTTGTGTAGGCCTTCATAAGTTTATTTTTTCTTATGCCTGATTGTTACAGTATCAAAATTTAATCCTCTACCAGTAGAAGATCTCAAAATAAATTCCTAATTTCAAAGCACTTTGCCGCAATCTGAGAGCTACTGATTCAGTAGCATATACCAATCTATGGCCTAATTGGATTCAATTGTAAACAAACACATGTATTTGATCCACCAGACCTGGCCAATGCATTTAAAAAGGGGGTTATGTTTCCCATAGGAATTTAGGGATTAATCATTTGTAATGATAATGTGTCAAAACAGAATAATTAGCTAAAATATTCTGCACTTGGTGACGATTTAAGAATATTTTGTTTTTGTTTTTTTTTTTTTTTAATATTAAAAGTAGTTTGTGTGAAAATCTTGGGGGGAAAAAGATCCTGTCCTAATATGACTTCAGGAAAAGAATTCATCTTTTGATCTATATGGGGGGTGGGGGAGGTGTGCACAGCAAATTTACCTTTTTAGTGTTTCTGCAAAACCCCCTTCTTTTTTCCCCTCCCCTGCCCCTTAGTAGAAGCAGACAAAGTTTCTCTTAAAATTTTATTTTGCCTTTGAAAAACCAGTTTTTCTTTTTCTGTGAATTAATTTAACATCTTTTTTAACCTGCACTTTGAAGTTAGATTTTCTTTGGGTAAATTCTTTCTCTCTCTCTCTCTCTCCCCCACCCCCCAATTTTTGTCTAGAAAAATTATTTTCATGTCCGCCTATTTTCTATAAGGGCTTAAGGGATAGAGGACAAAAAGTTTTATTTAAGTTTGTTTGAATCATCACAGGTTCAAGAAATAATTAGGTTCAACTAAGACCTTGGGCGGCTTTTAATATAAAGCATTGGTGGGAGTATTTAAATCAATTATTTATTAATATATATATATATATATATATATATATATATATATATATTAGAAATTTGTCATCTTTCTAGCCAAAAAATTTTATATTATTACTTCATTCAAGAAAATGGTGCTCTTTGATAAAATGTATAATTTCTATAAATTGTGGCCATCTTTCATGATTGAAAATGGTCACATCAGATTGCTTTTATAGTTGCTATAAGTTTACCTAAGATTTTATTTTTTAATAATAATTACAAATTTTCACTTAAGATCTTATGCAAGTTGATGTCTGCAATCTTCATGTCAGTTTCTTAAACTTCAAATAAAGTTTGCTGTTCAAAAATTGTGTAATGTCAGACAAGCTCACCTGGTAACCTATTGTAGCGAATTTCATCCTCACTGGGTGTTTGCATATATGGTCTTTTACCAAACGAAACTGCTCATTCCAGAGTGTTTGAGTTTAATGTCTACCCACTGTATCTAGCATTCTCATTAAGTCATTTCTATTAGTTGTTTGGATGACATGCCGATTAGTTTCTCTTCATGGAATCTTACAGAAAAATGAGGTCAACTTCATGGGACCCAATCTTTCTAAGTAACAGGCGACAGGTTGTATTGGGTTACATGATACCAGCAGCCAGTTGATCCCTGGCCTATCCAAGATGAATAACACTTTTAGAAAATCTAAAGCACCCAAAGTGCCCTGCTATTTACCTCTAACTGCAGGGAGGTGTGAATTCATGCCTTTCCCACAAGTAGAGTGGATGGAAACTTTCCAACTGAATTTGGAATTCAGTCTTCTTGATTCTGCTGCTACACCACCCTTACTTCTATGATTTCTCATAGATTTTTTTTAAAAAGGAAAAAACCCAGCATTTTTGTTGTACCTTTTTCTATTTTTGTTTTTTTTTTGTTTTCAACATACTGCTTACACGTGTTAAGAGGGAGGAAAAAAGAGGAGAAACTTTTAACTTATGGCTTGTACCCTGCTTCCACGTCTCCCAATATCGTCAGACTTCTTTGCACCCCCTCCCTCTCTCCCTCCCTCTCTCTGGAAAGCGGGGGTCGGATCACAACTACACAGCCGAGCAGAATAAGTGGCCCACCACGAGCTTTACCTTAAACTGGGTGTTTTATGGAAACTGCTAATCTGTCTGAGCCTTGTTAAATAAGGCATGTTTGGAAAATGAAAGCGGTTGGCAGAAAGGATTTTTGCTTCTTGAAAAAAGAAAGGAAAAGCTTTTTAAAAAAAAGTCTTTTTATTTAAAAAAAAAACAAACAAACAAACAAAAAAAAAACACCGAAAATAAACCTGTAGTGACCTAGGTCATAGATGTCGTAGTAATAGTACTAATATCTTTCTTGCTTCATTGGTTGGCAATCCATATCTCAACTCGGACTTTCTCTCTCTCTCTATCTCTTTTTCTCAAAGTGCTCTTTCTCTCCTCCACGTTATTCACCCTATCCTCCCTCTCTCTCCTCTTCCTCTCTCTCTCTCTTCCTCTCTCTCTCTTCCTCTCTCTCTCTCTTCCTCTCTCTTCCTCTTCCTCTCTCTCTCTCTTCCTCTCTCTCTCTCTGTCCTCTTCCTCTCTCTCTGTCCTTCCTCTCTCTCTGTCCTCTTCCTCTCTCTCTGTCCTCTTCCTCTCTCTCTCTGTCCTCTTCCTCTCTCTCTCTGTCCTCTTCCTCTCTCTCTCTCTCTCTCTGTCCTCTTCCTCTCTCTCTCTCTGTCCTCTTCCTCTCTCTCTCTCTGTCCTCTTCCTCTCTCTCTCTCTGTCCTCTTCCTCTCTCTCTCTCTGTCCTCTTCCTCTCTCTCTCTCTGTCCTCTTCCTCTCTCTCTCTCTGTCCTCTTCCTCTCTCTCTCTCTGTCCTCTTCCTCTCTCTCTCTGTCCTCTTCCTCTCTCTCTCTCTGTCCTCTTCCTCTCTCTCTCTCTGTCCTCTTCCTCTCTCTCTCTCTGTCCTCTTCCTCTCTCTCTCTCTGTCCTCTTCCTCTCTCTCTCTCTGTCCTCTTCCTCTCTGTCCTCTTCCTCTCTCTCTCTCTGTCCTCTTCCTCTCTCTCTCTGTCCTCTTCCTCTCTCTCTCTCTGTCCTCTTCCTCTCTCTCTCTCTGTCCTCTTCCTCTCTCTCTCTGTCCTCTTCCTCTCTCTCTCTCTCTCTCTGTCCTCTTCCTCTCTCTCTGTCCTCTTCCTCTCTCTCTCTCTTTCCTCTCTCTCTTTCCTCTCTCTCTCTCTCTCTGTCCTCTTCCTCTCTCTCTCTCTCTGTCCTCTTCCTCTCTCTCTCTCTCTCTGTCCTCTTTCTCTCTCTCTCTCTCTGTCCTCTTTCTCTCTCTCTCTCTGTCCTCTTTCTCTCTCTCTCTCTGTCCTCTTCCTCTCTCTCTCTCTGTCCTCTTCCTCTCTCTCTCTCTGTCCTCTTCCTTTCTTTCTCTCTCTGTCCTCTTCCTTTCTTTCTCTCTCTGTCCTCTTCCTTTCTCTCTCTCTCTGTCCTCTTCCTCTCTCTCTCTCTCTTCCTCTCCCTCTCTCTCTGTCCTCTTCCTCTCTCTCTGTCCTCTTCCTCTCTCTCTCTCTCTCTGTCCTCTCTCTCTCTCTCTCTGTCCTCTTCCTCTCTCTCTGTCCTCTTCCTCTCTCTCTGTCCTCTTCCTCTCTCTCTCTCTCTCTGTCCTCTTCCTCTCTCTCTCTGTCCTCTTCCTCTCTCTCTCTCTCTCTGTCCTCTTCCTCTCTCTCTCTCTCTCTCTGTCCTCTTCCTCTCTCTCTCTCTCTCTCTGTCCTCTTCCTCTCTCTGTCCTCTCTCTCTCTCTTCCTCTCTCTCTCTCTGTCCTCGTCCTCTCTCTCTCTCTCTCTGTCCTCGTCCTCTCTCTCTCTCTCTGTCCTCTTCCTCTCTCTCTCTCTCTGTCCTCTTCCTCTCTCTCTCTCTCTGTCCTCTTCCTCTTCCTCTCTCTCTCTGTCCTCTCTCTCTCTGTCCTCTCTCTCTCTCTCTGTCCTCTTCCTCTCTCTCTCTCTCTCTCTGTCCTCTCTCTCTCTGTCCTCTTCCTCTCTCTCTGTCCTCTTCCTCTTCCTCTCTCTCCTCTTCCTCTCTCTCCTCTCCCTCTCTCTCCTCTCCCTCTCTCGCCCTCTCCCCCCCTCTCGCCCTTCTCTCTCGCCCCTCTCTCTCTCTCCCTCTCTCCCCCCCCACTGTGCACAAATAAAATAGTTTTATATACTATAAATATTTTATATACTTATAATTTAAGCATGTACACCTTGTTAATAACTATTTCACAATCATTAAAGATGTCGAATGGAGATTGATTTCAAATGCATTTTTCATCTCTCAAATATCATTTTTATGAAAGTCCTAGCAAGTCATCTTTTTATTGAATAAAATATTTGGAAGATGTTAGTTAATCAAAGCACATTGGTATTTGGTGGATTTTACAAGTATATGGCTAAAAATCAAAATCTTACATCTTACTATTTTAGTCTAAGATCATGGCTCTTCCTGACTTCCCAGTTGTTTGTACAACAGGCCTCACTGAGAAAACAGTAGCAGGAACAAAAGTACTTATGTGTGATTAAGAAGCTATATAAAATTTAATATACTCTTTACTTTCAAATACATAGTAAGGTTGGAATAAAAGGGATAGCTGGAATTTTTTATTTTACAAAAAAATAATTCTCATTAATTAAACTTTGCTATGGAATGATCACAGCCTAAATTACGGAATTTAATGGAATTTTCTGAATACTAAGTGATGATTGGAATAAAGATGTTCAGGGCAGATTTATTCTCAAAAAAAAAAATAGTTCTGGCCTGTTTATTTGAAACTCAACAGTATATTAGATGGCATTAGAACCATTTTAATTTTAACCTTGCGTCCTACTGGCTTTATTGCCTTGCTTGGGGTGAAATGATTAAAAAAAAAAAAAGTTTCTGAAAAATTCTGAGGTTGACTTTTTCTATTTATCTTGTCACTTTTACAGGGTGTCACTATTTCAAATGAGGGGGGGTGGGGTGTTGAAAATCTTTAATTTTCATGCCATACCCCCCCCCCCTCATGATGTGTCATCTTTTCTCTTGACACCACTCCTATTTTAATGACTTTCATTTACTCTTCCGCAATGTTTACTGATGATTAGAATTTGAATAAAACCTAAACATGAAAGTGGATTTTTACATTTTCCTTGCTTCTGAGAATTGAAAGCAAAAATAATAAACATTTATTTATTAGATTTGCTTATTGCGATATTTACCAAAATTTCAGCTTAGCTGCAATTGATTAAAACCTTAAATAATAAAAGCATTTCCTTATAGTTCACATGTATTTCTTTATAAATTTGGTAAATGATAAAATATTGCATTGCATTAGTTTTAATTGTAGTCATTTTTTAAGCTGTTGTAAATATAAAATTATTCTTGTAAATAAACAATCTAATTAAATGGCGTTTGATATTTTTGTTGTCAATCCTCAAGAACAAAAAAAATGTACAGATTCACTTTCATTATGCTTAGGTTTTATTCCAATTCTAATCATCACCTTTTAAAATGGTAAACATTGTTGAGGAGTGAAGGTAGTTAAAATAATAGCAGTGTCAATGGGGGGGGGACTCCTTTGAGAATTTTTGTTTTCCCATGCCCCAGGCATGAAACCCCCCCAATTTTTTCTTTAGTGGAATTGATTTCTTGTGACGCTACACACATTTTTAAAAAAAATAATTACAGTATTGATTTTATTCTTTTTGTTATCAACCATCTTTTTTCTTTCTTTATTTTTTAATCATATCTTTGTCTATCCTGAATGTATACAGATTGGGTGTTAATGTTACTCCACTATAATATTTTATGTTATATTTGAATTTATTTATTTATTTATTTTTTTTTTTTAACTTTTTTATTTAGTTTTTTTTTTTTTTTTAACTATGTTTTTTTATTTAATTGAAATCTAATTGTGCTTATAAATATTAGAATAAAATAACTTTTTAATCCAACCTGTATATTTAGTTGATCCTATATGTCAAAATCTGACCCTCAAAATCGTCTTATATCCAAACATAAAAAGAAAGAGAGTAATGTTTAAAACTAAACCTGGGATCTCCTCCTCCTCCTCCTCCTCTTTTCCTAACGATTGGATCAGGCTCCAAACATTTTGACTCAATTCAGATATGCTGTAGAATATGGTAAATATATATTGAAAACAAAATCCTTATGTCTTGTATAGTCAAATAGATGAATAGAGGGCAGTAAGCAGGAGGAGCTTTTAAAAACAGGTCACCATTGGGTGGGGGGAATGATGATGATGGTACATAGTTGTTCCCTTTCTGGGGGTTGGGGAAAAGGGCTGGATAGAAGTTTGGAAGACCAGAAATTTGTGATTGAGGGAGGGAGAGTGAGCAAATCTGGAATTGTTTCTGATGCTTTTTGACTAGAAAATCAATGGAACATGATACCCTCACCCCCCCCCCACACACACACACACACTCCTCCCCCCTTACACTATTTCTGGAACTTCTGCTATATAGTTTTTTGTTTTTCCCCATTGTCTCCACCCCCCATCTACCTCCTTAACTTCTTTCGCACCCCCCCCCCTCTAGATATTATAACATTTAGACTTTTCAAATTAATAGATAACTGTTCACCACCACCACTACTACTACAAGGCTTTTCAATGGGTGAGCCAGTTTCTCACTCACTAGTGGGTGGGGGTTACTCATCTTGACCTTTCTCTTTTCATCTGAAGAGACGCTTGTTTCTTTGCTCAAGACAAGTCTGCATGCAATATACCTGCTGCAAGATGCTTTGCAGTGTTACAATTTTTAGATACCAAATGGTATAAATAAATACTAATCTTAAACAAGTTTCTCATGTTGGTGATGCTGCTGCTGCTTTCTCACCAGAAACAGAATCAAAGACTTTAAAAGCACTTTCTCATTCAATTATTTCTGCAGGTGTTATTAAATGTCATTTGACCAGTTGATAAGGACTCTCTGCTAATTTGGAAAGTTGAAAGTTTTTGCCCAAGTCAAAAGTCCGTATGCTTTCAGATTCTTTCTCTTTTCCATTGACAACTTTGTTTTTTCTTTTCTTTTTCTTGTATAGTGTTATTAAAATCTGTAAAAAAAAATGGAAATTAACTTATGTTTTATACATTAGTGATTATTCATTAAGGTCAATGTTTTTTAAAATAAATTTAGATTTACCAGAACCTTTTGTTGATATATCAGAATTATGTCTCTCTCTCTCTCTCTCTCTTCTCTCTCTCTCTCTTCTCTCTCACTCACTTCTCTCTCTCTCACTTCTCTCTCACTCGCTTTTCTCTCTCTCTCTCTCACTCGCTTTTCTCTCTCTCTCTCTCACTCGCTTTTCTCTCTCTCTCTCGCTCGCTTTTCTCTCTCTCTCTCGCTCGCTTTTCTCTCTCTCTCTCGCTCGCTTTTCTCTCTCTCTCTCGCTCTCGCTTCTCTCTCTCTCTCTCGCTCTCGCTTCTCTCTCTCTCTCTCGCTCTCGCTTCTCTCTCTCGCTCTCGCTTCTCTCTCTCTCTCTCGCTCTCGCTTCTCTCTCTCTCTCTCGCTCTCGCTTCTCTCTCTCGCTCTCGCTTCTCTCTCTCTCTCTCGCTCTCGCTTCTCTCTCTCTCTCTCGCTCTCGCTTCTCTCTCTCTCTCTCGCTCTCGCTTCTCTCTCTCTCTCTCGCTCTCGCTTCTCTCTCTCTCTCTCGCTCTCGCTTCTCTCTCTCTCTCTCGCTCTCGCTTCTCTCTCTCTCTCTCGCTCTCGCTTCTCTCTCTCTCTCTCGCTCTCGCTTCTCTCTCTCTCTCTCGCTCTCGCTTCTCTCTCTCTCTCTCGCTCTCGCTTCTCTCTCCCTCGCTTTTCTCTCTCCCTCGCTCCTCGCACTCCTCTCTCTCACACACGCACACTGAGGCAATTGAGTGGCAACAATTATTGGGGAAAGCGAGATCCATGACCTGAAGATTGTTTAATCCTTGAACAGATTGTTGCTGCTTGATATTGACTTCAGTGTTCACTTTTATATTTACATATACCCTGTTCCGGCACCATTAAAAAAAAAAAAAAATTTCAAAATATGAATATCCACTAGAATAACTTTTGAAGTAATAACTATCTCAAATAAAAAAATTCCATTCTTTCTTTTAGAAATATATGCTTACCTACCCAAATATGAGTCCACAATCTTTTGTCTAGTAAATATTTTTTTGTAGAAAAAAGCAAAAATCCTTTTTCACTCTGACATGTAACAATTTAAAATAATAATTAAGTCATTTTGTTGTTTAGACATTTTCATCATTAAAAGTTTTCTTTTCTTTTTTTTCCTGCACGTTCACAGTCTTTAAGAGAACCGTCTTCAGAAAGCGTTTGAAATTAACTGATCCTGAAGCGTATAAACTGGAACCATTCTTTAACCAAATGCTTAGTTTCATTTGCTTTTAGTAGCTTTTCAACCAAATTTGAACTCCTATAAAATTACTTTTTGTTCATTTTATCTCTGCCTTAGCCCCAAAAATCTCGCATTATTTTCTGGACATCCTAATAAGAGGTGTACATCCCTTTTATATGTGTCTATATTTCTGAGATGAGTTATTGTAATTATTTACATTGCTAGGACTGTTGTCCCCATCTTTGCCATATTCATATAAAAGGAATGTGCCCCTGCAGTAGTGAACAAAACCTTGGAAAGTTGAGTTAAAGAGACATCCAAAAGAGGCATGGCACGTGGAACTAAAACAATCTAAAGGGTTCAGTTCAAAATTCCAATTACCTGAAGAAGGCTGGTGTGTAGAACGGCCGAAACATTGTGAATATGGCAATAAAGATGAGAAGAACAGTCCAAATAATGTAAATACATTCCTTTTATGTGAGCCTAAGTATTGTAGATCCAATGTAGGACTTTTCTATGTTGGGAAAGAAAGAAAAATCAAGAGTTGATTGGACATCTATGATTCCAGTAATTATGGTTAAATTAAAAAAAAGAAAAGGCATTTGATATTTTGAAATGACTGGTAATTTGATTCCCAAAACCTAAAACCTGGATAGAAAGAAGCAAGAAAACCATTTGTTGTCAAAATGGACCCAACATTGTTTGAACAATTGAACTGTTTTGAGCCCTTCATAAAAAAGATTTAAAAAATCTGCTATTTACTTTGATACGGTATACTGTGTTTGGCTCAATAACTTTTCAGCACTTCCTTGTACATGGATTTATTCATTTTACACACAAAATGTTACCTATGCACATACTGCTAAAAATATATAATTTATTGCTTGGGCCACGGTAAAAGCTAATATTTCTAATGTTTGTTTTCATAGAAGGTCTGGCCTCACTGGTAAATGTTTTAATTTATTATTATTATTATAATAATAATGCTTTATCCCTTCAGGATGGATGCAATTATGATTTTTCTTTAGTATCTCTGAATTGCCATACATTTGTGGGAAAGATAGTGGAGTAGTTTTCTGTTGCTTTGAAATTCTGACTTTTCTTTATTAAGCATTCTGCCAAAATTAGACAGCCTAGTCTATTCTGCTATTTAATCCATAGCTGGGGAGAAGAGATGCATTTATGCTTTTCACAAGTGTATTAGTGCCAAAGTGAAGAGAACAAAGTCCATTTGCCATGCGAATGTCTTACACTGCACATGTAGCCACTGGAATAAGTAGTAGTATCATAATATAATCTTAGCAGGAAAACAACTTTTTTTTTTCTTTTTCCTACATAGATATATTCATGTATGAATATATCTATTCATACCTCTATGTATATTTATACATGAATCTATCTATGTAGGAAAAATATAATAAAAAAATAAAGTTGTTTTCCTGCTTAGATTATATTATGATACTACTACTACACACACACACACACACACACACACACTTTCTTTGATTGAAAAAAAAAACAATAAACCTTGGAATTATTTTCTCCAAATAAGTACTTTTTTTTTTTTCTTTTTCCTTTTTTTACTTCCCTCCCACCTTGTCTGCCCCACATATCTCTCTCTCATTAATGTACTTTTTTTGTAAAAAAAAAAAAACCATTTCGCTACTACTGGTCTTCTCACCATGGGTTAAAAAAAAGGTCATGGATAGCAACTCTTAACCTCTCTCTCTCCCCCTCTCTCTCCCTCGGTTCCCTCTAACTCTCAATTACTTCACTCACCAGGCCAGCCACACCCCTAAGCCATATGCTTTAAATATTCTTTTCTTCTGTCTCTTCATCTCAGTTCAACTAGTTTCTCCCCTACTTTTCATGGATAGATTTCTCACACCAGGTGATAGCACAGGGGTTAGTATATCAGAACAGAAGCTAGTAGGGTTCTGTTTCATTATTAACAGAATAAGGCCCCGTTTAAGTTGAAGGTTTAGACATTTCTGTTGATTATGTTTATAGAATTAAAATAAAAACCTTCTTATCAGATGGAATAAAAACATTTTTTACCAAAAACAAAATTCCCTGAACTTTGAACTTGACATTTCTTTACACTAAAACTTGTAAAGAAAAATGAAATCCAAATTTGATCTTTAATCATTTTCAAATGTTATCTTTAAGACTAAGTGGAATGAGAACGAAAAATTAGTTTGTCTTCTTTTTTTCTTTCTTTTTTTTCTGATACTAATGTTCACCAATGCCAGGCCCAAGAGCTACTCAAGGTAGAGCATTACTAAATAAGATGTGGTATAAATGTAAAAGGAAGAAGTAGGAAATTAAAATTATGAGGATATAGCAGATAGGTAACTATTGACCCTAGACTTGAAGAAGTTAAGAGTGTAGTATTCTGAGATGCATCCACATGGGGGTCTGTCCGACTATATAGCTGTTCTTTAGTAGAGAAAGAAATATATAGTTGAGTGAGGGGTGATTCATCCTTGTGTCCCCCCCCCCCCCCCCCCAAGTTAAGGCTGGTTTTGGCAGTAAAGAAGAGAACATGTCAGAAAATGTTCCATGTAATTAGCGATAAGCTTGTGACATTAGGTGCCTGGAGGAGTGGAGGATATAGGGAGTCTGGAGTGGAGGATAAGTAATCCCTCACGAGGGGATGTAGGCCTTCTTTTTTAACTCTGTCAAGGCTGGAAAGTAGAGATTGGCCCCCTGCAGCCCCATACATAGCAGCACAAATATTGTGAATCCTTAGTATGAAAAGAGTTTCCTAATGACTCTGACTGTTGGGAATCTATAGAATTTCTTGTATCACAACTGATACTTCAGACTTTCACTTAAGGATTCAATCTAATCAATTGTTGTTTCACACACACCCCCCCAGTCCCTTTCCTAAAAAGAGAAACTTTTTCAAAGAAAGCCATAGAATAGATTGGCTGGAATGTGAGCATGGGTTGTGTGTTTGGAGTTTGTTGTTGTTTTTTTCCGTATTTGTTCAGAACATAAGCAGTCATGGTTCAGCTCAGGTTTCTTTCTTTCTTTTTTATCTGTTACTTGCCATATGCCATGAGTGGTTTTCCATTCTCTTAACTGTTTTGAATTCAGATCACCAAAGTTAAGCAATATCGAGCCCATTCAGTACTTCAATGGGCAATATTGAGTGCTGTACTGTAAGCTTTAGATTTGCTCACAAAGGGTTGATAAGCCGTTAAAAAATAATGAAACAATTTAGAATTCAAAGTAGTCTTTCTCCTAGACTAGCTGTCAGATAATGCTAAAGAGCCCAGTTTCACCTGCTATTTAACCCATAATTGGGGATAAATGGATGGATTCATGCTTTTCTCAAGGGCTTTGTGCAAAAGTAATTATAACAGACAAAGTGGAAACTCTACTCACCAATTTCACTTTCTGTACCAATAACTGTTATACTAATCAATCAAATGGTGTTACAAATAATAATAAAAATGCCATTTTTACTTTTTTTTGTATTAGTCTTTACTTAAAAGTTTATAAAGACCAGAGATTTTGGTTAAGTCCCTTGCCATTCCAACTAAACCTATTTTTATATTGTAAATGCTTCTTCTTCTTTTATGAATAAGTTCTCATAATTCTTTTCTTATTTTTCCAGATATTTCTTCAAGAAAGCCAGTAGTGAATTTGAAAACTTGGGTGTCGTGTTTGATGAAATTGTCGATGATGCTGCAATCCTTCCATTGTGGGAAGGCAAAGTTGTTGCCAAAGTTGAGAAGAAAGAATGAACTCGCAATTACCTCAAACTGACAACGAGGAACTTTTATGTTTTAAACAAAATGAAAAGAACAAAAAAAAGGTTCTTTATCAAAGTAAACTGAAGAAAATTAAAAAGAAAAAAAAAATCAGAAGCAAAAAAAAAACCTTCCTGGTGTCTGCCTAAAGTTTTTTTTTTTTAATTTAATTTAATGTCCAGTGTCCGAAACTGAACGGTCAACCAAGCATACTGCTGAAAATATGCTCCTGGTCTGGCTGTCACTCTTCAGAAAACTGTGGAAAAAGAAAGGAAATTTATTTAAAGAAGGTAATAGAGGGGGAGACAAAAACTGAAGCAAACATATGCAATCTGTTTTGTGATTGCTTGTAAAATTGAAGAAAGAAACTCTAAAAAGTGGTATGGATTTCAATGGCTGGACTTTGTCAGGTCCTGCCAGTAGCCATAACACCAGCCTCCCACCAATTTCACTGGCTTTTCAAAGACTAAAATAAGCAAAACAAACCAAAAACTTGTGTAAATATACCAATGACTTAAATACTGTGAAATACACAAAGTTGATTTTAAAAAGAAAAAAAAAAAATGAAGAAACAATAATTAAAATACTTGAAAGAAAATACACTCTATTTGGCTGTCACATGCCTGAACTCAGAACAATGGAGGGAGAGAGAGAGAGAAGAAAAAAGACTTGGACAAGAAAAAAAATCTACAAGGCTTTGTATTAAACAAACAAACAAACAAAAAAAGAAACGAAAGTCTTCATTTTTTTTTATTTTTTATTTATTTATTTATTTTTTTGACATACGGGAGTTTCTATCTTGTTTTAATATAAAAGACAACAAATTAAAAAAATCACTACCCAAAGGATGGAATTTAGATATTTAAAAAAAAAAAAAATAGACAAGTGTAATATTAACAATGATAAAACTGTTTTACATATTTTAAATTTAAAACAAAATAAATCCTTCAATAGATGGGGAGGGGGTGTATCAATCATGATTAGCTAATATCTCCACCAACATAATGTATTTAATTAAAATGTTGAATTTGAATATGTGCATAAATTGTAAAATGTCTTTTTACTGCACCTCTGATCACCTTGGATACGCATGGTGAAGTGAGTAAAAATAATTTGAAATACTAATTAATGAAGAGTCATTTTAAATGATCAAAAGATATTTCTATGTTCATTTTATTCCTCTAAAATTACTCTGGACAATTTAGGATCTGGTTAAGTAGTCATCAAATACTTTGTGACAACATTATTCTAGGACCTTTGACCTCCTGAAGACCACTACTTGATTTCATCTCTTTACAAGCTAAACATTTCTGGCAGCTGATGTTAAAGGTGATTAATTTCCAAATTTTGGAAATTTTTTTTTTTTTTTTTTTTTTTTTACACAAACCTGAAATTAATTTTCGTATGCTTCCGCACTTGATCTGTAAGTTGTGCAGTGAACATTTTGAAGCAATCAGTTGTTAGTGAGGAACGAATACAATTGCTACTGACAGTACAAGACAAATTGTTCTCTACTATTTGACCATTTTCAGATCCCCAGTCTTGTTTAACTGTCACCAGAAATTCAGTGCTTAAAACTAAAAACTTATTGCAATTTATATTCCAAGTGAGTAAAATATAAAAACTGAAAAAGATATTGATATAAGTCAATTTCAATTGAAGATTGAAAATTTTATATATTTTTTAAACAAAAAAAAAGTCAAGGAATTTAAATGTTCTCAGAGCCATCATAATCCTGAGGGAGAAATTAAAATAGTTTTTTTTTTTCCTTCATGCTTAGGCTTTATTCTGAAACTAATTTGGATCTGATTAAATTTGACAATTCAAATCATTCACTCCACTTAAGAATAAATCGTTTTTTTCCACTCCCACCCCACCTTCTTACACATATGAGGTGTGGCAGAAACCCTTTCCACATAATGGTAAGATATTAGCTAGATGAAGACACCATTGCCACTAATGTCTCATCTTTATGTGGGAGGTATTTCTGCCACACCTTTTTCTATCTGCATGACAGGGAAATATATTTCAATTCTTTAAAATAAGATGTACTATAACACTTTTACCACCATCTACACCTGTTGGTGTAACCATGATTAGTGGTCCGGTCCTCAGGGTCTTAGGATGACGTTTTAACCACATAGCTAACTCTGCACTGGTCAGTATTGACACTAGTCCAAGCTGGTTGTTGGTCACTGGCTGCTTCAAGTTGTGTTCTTGATCTCAGATCAGTGGAAGATCAAATGTAGTAATCAAATCGCTGGTTCAGGCTATGGCAGGTGCTATATCAAGAGAAGAAATATGTTCGTGATGAAAAATAAAAACCAGATTCATTGAATCGATCTTCAATTGGTTTATACAGTTCTTGGTGCAGCAAAAATTAACCCTTCCCACATCAATATCTATAGGGACACTGGACTCTGTCTAAAGTTTTGGGTTCAAAGTTCTACATAGATGAGGTGGCAGTTGACTTGGATTCCAGAGGTACTCACTGTGAGATTCGCTCTCAAATACACTTCAGCCCAAAACTAGTATGGGGCAAAAGGGTTCTGGAGATTCCTCAATTTTCACATTTAATCCCGTTAGAAGCGTTCTTCTCTATTTTTGCTTTCTTAGTCAACTTTTCTCGTTTGGAGAATTATCCACTTTTGGAGTCGTTAGGGGATTGCTCCTCCTACAAAACTAACTTGCTTTGCTTTACATCTCGTACTATCACTCCTTGCAGGTGGTGCTAAATTCTCCCTCTTCCTTTCTCAGCATTCAACCTCAGCCTACTTCATGGAGCAGGTATGACTGTCTTTGTGACAAATTTAATTTTTAAAGTGAAATGATGTAGTTTTACTCTAGTCATTGATTTTAATTGTCTTGATTCTTCAAGGAAAAGATAAAATTATTTCCTCATTCCTAGACTTATCTCTGTGTAACGAAAATATAAACCAGATCACCTGCTCATCAAGGACGGGACCTGTTTTCATAACTTTGACCCTCAAAAAGGGTTGTTGTTTGTTTAAATTTCACAAAGTTCCCAATTCATTTTCATCAGCGAAAATATAAGCCCCAGATGTCTCTCTCCTTGTTAATGTAGTTTCTTAATTCGTCAAGAAAGAAAATTATTTCTCAATTCCTAAACTTATCTCTGTCCAGCAAAAATATAAACCAAATCACTGTTGACAGGACTTGTTTTCATAATGTCCACCCTATCATACATTTGACCCTCAGGAAAAAAGTTTATTCTCATTTACATTTCCCAGCAAGAGACAATTATATCCAAATCTATTTTCGTCCATATGCCAGATAGTTAAAAAAAAAAAAAAAAAAAACTTTAGGAGAGAAGAAATCCAGATGGCCCCCATCTCCACCAAGAAAAATGTCTCCACCCTCTGTCTTACTCTCTTTATCTTCCAGTTTGTATTTTATTTTGGGTTTAACCCTTTCCTGCTCGGAATTAACATTTAACCACCTCCTAGGCACCAGTTTCACATCACTCCCTTTCCCTTTTTGTCATTTACTTGTATATGACATCCAACCCCATCTTCTCTAAGATAAGAAAAGAAAAGAAAATTAACCAAAAATGTTCTTCATGCATAATCTTTCTACTAAACATGCAGTAGAATTAAAAGGTCCTTTTTTTTTCCAGTTCATGAGAATGCAGTTTCATATTGGGGTTCGCACCACCCCTTACAAATTAATCATTCAACCTGGGGCTCACAACTCCCCTTACATTTGTTTTTGTTGATTCACTTTTATGTAGGAGGTATTTCAGCTACATCTTGTATTTCAATCTGTGCTACAGGTAAATATATTTAAGTTCTTTAAATACATTTTCCAGATTATGGTTCAGTGCAACCATTTCACCATCATTGTCATACCTACCTACCAAGGAGAGGTACTGCTTCTACTTATTGAATGTTTGAGGGAACCTGAGTTACTTGCCCTTGCTTACAGTGGCGTCATGTGGTGGCACGGATGTATGGAGTGTGTGTGTATGGATTCTGTGTGTGTGTGTGTGCGTGCGTGCGTGCATAGCATATGTACTTATAATCATGATGTGTGGTATTAGCATTGATCTTGTTAGGTGAGGGATTAATACTTCTGTCCAAATTGAAATTTGGGTGTGAATGAGAAGTTGTGACCAGCTCTTTATAAATACATGGATATATTTTGAAATTTGAATTTGTTTTCTCTACCATCAAGATGGTGTATGTAACGGGTATACGAAATATTTCTTTTTCCAATGTCTTTTTTTTTTTATATCCAGAGTCTCTTTTCCACCCTTCTTAACATAACAGGACAAAAATACTTTATACTCTCTATCTCTTCAATGCACTACCAACAGTCGTTGTTCTTCCTTTTTGTTAAATACGTTTGTCTTTTAGAAACCCCCACATTCCATCCCTCACAACAGGTTTGGTCATTTGTTTAAGGGTCAATGAAAATTTGGCAAAGATGGACCATCACTCTGGCAATGTTTATTGTTTTGAAAAAAGCACTGATTAGAACTGTAATAAGCCTAAACATGATGAAAGTGAATTTATACATTTCTTTTATTCTTGAGAATTGACAACAAAAATAATAAACACTTTATTACATTTTTTTTATTTACACTATTATTAGTATTATTGGAATGACTGGCAAAATATCAGGTAAGTGTCAATTGATTCGAATTTTATAAATTGGTTAAAGATTTCCTTATAGTTGGTTCACATATTTTAATAATTCAGTAAATGTTTATATATTTAGGAATAAAAAAGAAATATTTTCATATTTCTTTATAAATTGGTGAATGATAAATATTACATTGCATTAGTTCTAATTGTATTAGTTTTTAGAAGGTTGTAAATATCAAATTATTTTTGTAAATAAGCATTATATTAAAAATATTGAACACTTATTAGATAATAGTGTTTAAAATTTTTGTTATAAATTCTTTAAAAAAAGTATAAATTCACTTTCGTCCTATGTTTAGGTTTTATCTCATTTTTCACTTTTTAAAGCAACGTTGCTGTAGAGAAGTAATTAAAATGAAGATGGTGTCATGGGAAAAACTGCCATTTTGACACTGCATCTTATTGCATGTACATTTGTCTAGGTTTGCCGAAAGTTTTTTTCTTAAAGATTCTTTAATTTCTTTTTCTATATTTTTGGAACATTTTTGTAGTTTCCAGCACATATTTAAATTGTCCAATGTCTTTCATAAACTATTATCACAGTTTTGTTCCGTTGCGCTATGACGGTTTCCTCATTTTCAAATCTTGTCTTCAATTGTTATTTTAAAATGATGAAACCAATAATGCATCAAAAACTAGTTTGTTGGACAATTTATATTCCATTTATTTTCACAGGAAATTTGGTTTAAAACATAGGAAAAAAATCCCTCAGAAGGAACTTTTGTTGATTGTTAACCACACTTGTATAAATTGCTACCCATATATATTGTATCTCCAATGTATTAAAAATTATTTATGTTGGTCACACCACAAACTCGCTTTCACGACGCTTGACACTACATTTGAATGATAACTCTAACATTTTTAGGCATTTAAAACAACATGCCTGGCCGCATACACAATTCCGGAAAATCCTCGTTGGAAACACAACTATACTTAAACATGAAAACAATAAACAAAAACTAAAAATTCTTGAAGCTATATACATAAAACAGTTGAAACCTAACCTGAACAAAATAAACTATGAAATCTCCGCAAATATTCTTAAATGCCTATAATTGGTAACAGAAGACATTGGTTTATACCAACGGCTTCCCATACTTAATACTTCTCGTTTTCACTCTCGCGTGGTCATGTGACGTCACGAGCTGCGGTGCGATTTTCGCTTCCGCGTCTCGTATACACGAGTTTGTTGTTGCTTTGAAATTTTTCATGCAACTAAAACAGACTATCATTATTGTTTCGACCGTGTATTGTTTAATATATTGAAAAGCAATTGTCATCTTTGATAATGGCTTATGTAAGCCGGAAACTTATCGATATTGTGATTTTCTTTCGTCTTTCAACGATAATATTAAGATTATCAGACAATAAAGGAATTTACTTAAAATAGACAAACTAATGAAACATGCATCAGTGTGTGTGTGTATATATATATATATATATATATATATATATATATATATATATATAAAATTAATTCATCGCGTCTAGAAGAATGCAGAAAGCTCGGGACGGCCGTTTCGTCCTCTATTTGGGACTCATCAGCAGTGCGCATCCACTACCAAGAATCGGGCCCGGGCAGTTACGATGTTACCCAAGCGTCATACAACTCGTACCAACGGGCATCGGTAATTAGATTTGATATAGCGCTGCTCTCACTTTCAGTGGTGTAACTCATCCAAGTATACTCCCCCCACCCACCCCCACGAACGACGTCTTCTTTCCCCAGCTGCCTCCCCTCAGAGTATTAGAAACTGGTTCAAGCAATGGTATACAAACATAGAAATCATTAGGGGAATTTGAATATATATGGGCAGCAATTTATACAAGTGTGGTTAACTTAGGGATTTTTTTTTCTATGTTTTAAATCACTTTCCTGGTTTCTTGTGAGATATATATATATATATATATATATATATATATATATATATATATATATATATATATATACACACAAACACACGTTTTTTGTTTTTGATTTTTCCATCCCCTCACCGGTAACACAACTGAGTTTCATGCACGTTTCCAATCAGCACCCGACAATCTAGTAAACCAGTGATGAAAAAAAACGTCTATTTATTAATAATATAAATGATATCACTTTATTATACATGAAACAGTATTTTATAAATACCAAAACTCAATTCTGTTGAAGATATTTGACGATCAAGTGTATTTGTGAAACTCTAGTTACGACTCGAGCTTCCTGTCATAGGTCTAGGTAATCTAGTCTTTGAGCACTTTACTGGGTAAGTTTTCTTTCAGGACTTTTTTCTCTTTCTTTATTCAAGGCTGCATCTGGATAAGAGTTTTAGGTTTTGTCAAGTTGTCCGTTAGTTCCATCAACAGTTTTTTTGTTTTTTAATATATTTTGATTTAAAAAGAACCAACAAGGTCTGTTTAATGTTTTATCATTTTTCGGTGAATAAAGCGTGTGAAGTTCGTATTGGGTTGTTTCGTTCAAGTATTTTCGACCATCTCAGTCATTTCCAAGAACCTATGTGATATCTGTGCAATAGTGTAGATAAATAAATTCTGCTTGATGTACAGACACTACATTGCTTCTTGAAAAGGACAGACTGCCAAAAGTACTTGAATAAAACAAGAACATAATATAAACTTTGTATAATTTCAAGCACAATATTCAACACCGATCACGAATATTGGAAAAATACAATAAAACATTAAATGCACGGGCCTTGTCATGTCTTTTTAATCATACTTGTTTGGATGGATTCTTGCTGCATAAATATACCACACACACACACACATAAGGTGTACTATATTTATGGGTTAAAGTGCTCAATATCAGAGATAGAGCGTATGTAAATATAAAAGTGAACATTGAAATCAACACCCAGAGGCGACAGATGTGGCCTGACGATTGCGTCTAGCATGAAAACAGTCTGTCGTCTCTGAGTTTTGACTTCAATGTTCACTTACATGCATATATATATATATATATATATATATATATATACACACACACACACACATATATATATATATAATATATATATATTATTATGAAATGGGCAAAGTCCGACAATTATTTAAAGACATTTTTATGTTTAACATTGTTTTTATAGATAAAAGTATTTAAGTAAATGCTCTGTTTATAATAAACAGTATTAAATAACATTTACCGGCCTGAATGTCCGAGAAATTTTCATAGAAAATATTCGACCTCGACAGGATTCGGACCTGTATCCTATACGGAACCATGAGTAGTTATGAATGTACGTGAGAGATTCATGGAAGATTGGAGTTTATAAGCAGTAAATTCGACCTTGCCAGCCGAACGATCCTTAGTGGCTGAAACGGTTAAGGCACGTCAGGCTATATGACGGTTCCGTATAGGATACAGGTTCGATTCCTGTCGAGGTCGAATATTTTCTATGAAAATTTCTCGGGCATACAGGCCGGTAAATGTTATTTAATACTGTTTATTATAAACAGAGCATTTACTTTAACATTGTTTTTATAGATACAAGTATTTAACATAAAATGTCTTTTTTATATATATATTAGTCCTACTGCCTCATGACAATGGAATATGTGCCAACAGGTGGGTGAGTTGCAGTGTAGTCTGATGTTAGAAAGTCAGGCTCTATGCTTGTTGGTAACGCTCTCCGCCATCTACGTACGCTCTTCCTCTTAGTACTGGTCTTCTCTCCTGTTATCGTTTGAATGTCAGTTTTAGCAGAAAGCCTCCAGCTGCTGCTGCATCAGATTTCCGGGTTGCTGGATCGATGCTGTCTGCTTATATGTCACGTTTGAAAACGTCTTGTAAGAACGGACTGGTTGTCCTGCAGATCTGAAGCCAGTAGCTACTGTTCAACATATTCTTTTGGTATCTGGCCACTGTCCAGCATGCAGCTGACACGGCCTAGCCAGTGTAAACCTCCGTGGGCAGGGGGTAGAAAATGAGCGTGTGTGAGAGGTACGCTGAAGTAATGGATAGTGGCTTGGATTTAGGAATCGGGGAGCCGAGTTTGAATTCCAATCGAATCTATTACATTTACTTACGTGCTAATACCTTTCGGAAAGGTATTAATCCTCTTCTTCCTCCAGCTATGGGTAAATAACAGGGCAGACCGGGTTCTATAGCCTGGGATGGCAACTGGTCTAGGAGAAGGACAACTCTGAATTCAAAACCTGCGGAGAGTCGTACGTAGTGCACCAGGTCACTGTATTCGGCCCTTCAAAAAGTGTGGATGGTTCTGCACAAAACCTTCAGCATTATAATCAAATCTCATGTGCTGGTGTCGGGCTGTCAGTTTACTAGGAACTGATCTGGTTGCCCCTCATATGTCGAATATCTATATAATTTTCTTGAAGCACAAGAAAATCTGAAGTGGCCAAATTTTAGTTTTCAGCATAGTTTTCTTCTCAATGAATGTGGGTGTGTATATCTATCTTGTAGAAGCAGACACTACCATGGCTCACTGGAGACTCACAGAGTTTTGCAATCGGGATTCATCTTTCAGTTGTAATGAATGTATCGGCCTCTTTAAGCCTTATTCTCATTCAATACAGATGACCCGCCACTGCAGGGCCTCTTACTAAAGTCAGTTGTTCTTTTCTCTCTAGGCGTGCCATTAACTCTAATAATCCAGCTCCTTTGTGTGTGTCCATCAAGGGCAGCTATTAGAACCGCCTGCAACTTAGATGTAAAATTTCACTTTTTCCAACATTACAAATCATCTTCAGCCCTTCCGTCCAGTTGGCTTATCTGTGTAGACCTCTATGGATTTTGAAACTATCAGCACAGACACGTACCCCAAAAGAAATATTAAAGCAAGTGTTTCCATTGCCAAACCTAATTCATCATATGACGAACATGCAAACGATATTTGGAATCAGCTTTTGCCGAATACCATTTGACTCCAGACAGCGGTGAGTCCAGTTGTCATCGCCCTCTTCCCTTTCTAAACTTTCCGTGTAAACATTTGCAGCAGAACATTTCTATTTTAAAGGTCTTTTTGTCATTATGTCAAGCCCTCTTGAATTGACTACTCTGGACATAGTTACATGGAACTGACCAGAAGAGAAATATTCGAATATTTTTTTAGAATCTATAATTTTAAATCGGAAATGTCAGTTACTATCTTGTTTCCTTCAGATTTCGGAGTAAGCATTCTTGTCCTTTAACACTGCTACAAATTTGCTAAAAAACAAACAATTTGACGTGGTTATCAAAATAATTAAAAATAATATATTTTAGATTCTCTTAACACTGAACTGAGTTATTTAAACAAATGAAGAAATTGTAAGTTTACTGAATTTTATTAATGGCCGGATAACCACGCAAAGGACAGAGTAACTTGTAACGGAAAAAACCTACACGTTAAAATATCTTTATAAAAAAATTTTTCAGCAAGACATATTTTTTTTCTAAACTTCTTTTTGTCAATATGCTAAGTCCAGTTGAATTTCCTCCTCTGGACAGAGTTACATAAAGGTGAGCAGGAGAGAAACAACCTTTTTTTTCTTTATATGTTTGCTAGTTTTAAGAAAATGTAATCTTTGAATTATTTAGATAATTGCTTAATTTGTTTTTCGCGTCAGGGTAACTAATTTATAAAGTGGAATGTCAGATGGCAGCAATGGTTACTGCGAACGCTATAGAAAATAAGATTGTGATTAACGTTACCGGACCAAAAATTATATAATTCTATAAAAACTTTAGTATTTTTTTTTTAAATTATTGTCTGTCCGCTATTTAAAAAGTTATCTTTAGAAGCCAAGGTTAGATTCCTTTTTAAATTTTATTTAAATGCAAACACACTGAGTGTTTTTTTTTGTTTTGTTTTTTTGTTCCTAACTTAGAACTGAATGTTAACGAGGCAAATATAATTTTTTATATATATAAATAATAAATACTATGAATTTAGAAAAATCGACAAACATTTGCTTATACATGGCACTTTTTAAAATTTGAATTAAAAATAAGATTAATTATTTAAAAAAATGCTTTTGAAAATTGTTATACAAATTAAATCTTAACGCTTATGTTGTAAATATAATTTGTTGGTAATATATAAATGGGTGTAATGCTTAGCAAACTTGTTTCACTAGAACAATTACGACTAATTAGTGAGTTCATATGGGCACTAGTTTGGACTTCATAAAGTCTCTGAGGTATTATGGTAGCTGTAGTAAGAATGTGTTGTTTTGGAATAAAAAGTAAAAATAGATAAGTTTAATTATAAGATAGCAGACCTCCAGCCTTTCCCATCCATTTTTGGATTTGTGCCACATTTGTACATTTTTACGTACAATAAATATGAGTTCGATCCTCCATGGGTGCCCTATACTTTCGTTCTTGTGCCAAATCTAAGCTACTCTTAGAAAATCAACAGAGTGGAGTCGGTAGTCCCTACCCGATGCCAGCGCAACTGCATCTTTTGTCGTTGGCCCGAGTGTCCGCGCACTAAATCGGTGCCACATTTCGTCTCCATCGGGGAAACCGGGTTACATAAGAACTTGTCTCGCTAAATCAATTAATTCTGAATGGAGAGTTCGGTCCTCACTAAGCGCACCACACTTTCGACTTTCTGACACATCTAAGCTATGCTTAGAAAATCATTTCATTACCCCCCCCCCCCTATTTATGCCATTGTTAAAAGAAAAGGCCAATTTGCAGATTATGAAATGTTTATATCCTGGGGTTTGTGGAGTATCCCTGTAAATATGTGGCGGAATTGTGGCCTGTGTGGTCATGAATGAGTTCTTGTGGTGATTGAGTTAATTGTAAGGAGGAATGGGTCATAAATCAGATTAGCTACGTGTTGGATAGTGACGACCAGTCTTTTCCTCTTCCCTTTTGGGCCTTGTGCTATATGAAATGTAATAGCATTTCAAAATAAACAAGCTTCTCTCGCTAAATCAGTTACGACTGAATAGTGAGTGCGATCCTTACTGGGTGCTTCATACTTTCGGCATTGTGAACAAAGCGTAGTATCTGTTCTCTCCTCATTTGATGTCGGAGAAGGCGACGTATACCGAGGATTGCAACCCTGCGGCAGTACCTTCGTCATTTTCACTAAGAGGTGGGGTCGGTATGATATCGACGCCAGCATGACATTGGGCAGACAGCGTGAAAACGACCTGTCACATCTTACTATAGTAGCCTTCTGGGAAGTATCCACGCGGGAGTCTGTTCCACAAAGTAGTGGTTCCTGGGAAGAAGATTTTAAATGGAGCGGTTTTCTTTGCGTTAAGTAATTAGTGAGGGAGTCAACCTTTTGGACGTATCGAGATGGATTTTGGCTGAAAAGGTCTGAGTTAGTGGCACTAATAGATTTCGTCTGAATATTTATCATCAAAATAGCAATAGATAGCTTGCGACGTTTTTTTTTTCCTGCGGGAAAAGGGCTGTAGCTTTGGAAAACAGTTCATCACCCGCAAAGCCGCGTAAACGCTTTTGAATCCTGTCAAGACTGGATTGTGAGAATTAAGCAGCCCCAGCCCAGCATTTTTTCTTTCTTTTTTTGTTCTAATCTGATTCTTGTAAAGACACGAACATGTCTTTCCAGGGCGAGAGTTTTATTCTATTTTCAGCATTTTTGGCAATGGATTATAAAATACGGGTTCCACCTGAGGGTCTTTAGTCCCAATAAATGATCAAAGCATGGAAAAATCTGTCAGCCTGGAACTTTCTTTTTACAGCTGGAATACGAGCGGGAACCAACTCCGGGGAAGTAGCATGGAATATCCTAGCTGCAAACAACTGAACTGATGGAATTAAAGAATCGAGATCATCTGAACATTCGTCATGGAAATAGCGATGACATGCTGGTGACATTGCGTCTGTGAGAGGTGCGAGGCTGTAGAATGGAAAATCATCCTCTACAAAATCACGTTAACCATTTTATACTCGATCACGCGTGGAAGGTGAGTGTTGATTAGTTCCAGGCTAGATATTGCAGCAACACACTCATTTTTGGTCTAATCAAACTCTTGTGAAAATAAAGCCTGGTAGGAGTTAGGTGCTTCCTGGACAGGTAGAGTTACCATTTTTCCAGGATCGTCAGCAATCGATCGTATATACGGCTGAGCTAAACTTGAAGAGGTTACTATTGTAGTGATCGGGAGAATGAGGATGATTCAACTCTGTGTACGTGATCGAGTAGCTATAGGCTTGCGACATTTTGTTTATGAGAAAGGGACAGTAGGGTTGAAAATAAGTCATCACCCACAAGGACGCATGAACAAATTTAAACTGGTTGGAAGTTGAGGATTGTGCAGCTCCAGCCTAGATATAGCAGTGATACTCTATTTTTAGTTTAATATAACTCTGGTATAAATAGAGTATGGTAGGAATCGAGTAGTTTCTGGAGAGAGAAACGGACTATGATAAAATGGCAAATGTTATAAAGGATGGGGAACTATGAAGATGCAGACGACCAACTTCCGGAAGTGACGTGGCACGTAGAAGAAAATAGATATCAGTTGACTTGAAGAGACCAAAAATGGTAATTGTCAGGTAAGCATCGTCTCGGGAGTCTGTCCCACAAGGAATAATTCTCGGAAAGAAGCTATCTGAGCTTCGGTCGAGATGTAAAGTTCGCAAACGCACTCGTTTTCATGACTTTGTTCCTTGCGGTTAAGGTCAGAACGAATACCTGTGAGGATCCAGTTAATTAATCGGAGGAATTAAATGAAATTGTTTGGAGGAGATATTTCTGGTAATGCGTTGGGTCCTTTCTGGCATTTGTCCGAAAATGGAAGGTGTTATTTGGCAGTGCCCGTATCCAGGGCCGATGAAAGGGTGTCGTGCACTCCCCACCCCTTAATCTATGATATGCCCCACACTCTAGTACATCTTAATTTTCATAAGGTAGTATTTATGTACTTTTTTTTCAATCAATTTCACCCCATGCAAGGCAGTAAAGCCACTAAGATACAAGGGGTTACTGGGTGTGGAAGAATTAGGAACAGAAACATTACCCTTTCCTCTACGCGTTCATTATTAATCAGGAGGACAGTAGATAGCGATTGACATTGCATTTAAAGTTTTGGAGATTAAAGTTGTGCTGGAAAGCATTGAGTCGGAAGAAGTGAAAAGTGCGAGAAAAGAAACTCTTAGCATAGAACTTACGGTTACATCTAACCCACTAGATTGGAAATTAATGAGTTGTTGACGCCAGTCTAGTACTGCGCTTAAACAATTACCATGAAATACAAATTTTAATGGATCATATGCAATATAGGTGAACAATTCAACTAGAAAAATTGAAAATAAGTACGTCTCTAAATGCAAATGAGAGAGACATGTCATTAGAGATGATTCCATCTTAAATCACCAATGTTTTGCGGCAATTTTTAACATCAACTTGATAGGGCGGCATTTAAGCTAGTTCTTGTGGAGGGCTCTTGATTGGGCTTTCGGCTTTGATTGGGTTTTCACTTGGCTCTTTTGATTGCAATCTGTTGGCAGAGATTTCTTTTTTTGCGAGGGGTACTGCCTCAATATTCCATAGGCAACAACAAACTACAGAAGAACTCAAAATTGATGGTTACATTTAAGTATTGCATTAATATTTAAGCTTACCCTTTAAAAGTTCAACGATAAATCTTTTGTCGCCACTTAATTAAAGACAGTTTGATATTACATAGGTCCTTACTTTCCGTACAAACAATTATTTTTATTATGTGTGACTTTCGCTGGATTTCGCAATTAATTTCGATTATTCCCAAATTTATTTCCAAGTTATAAAAATTGTTATGGTACAAAAAAATTCGTCGCAAAAAATCACGTAAAAAAATTGCTGTAATGAAAACTTGGGAATCCAAAATTTCAGGATTGAGGGTCCGGATCCGACCCGGAATGTTTTGAATTTGCTCACGGAATCGCGGCCTAATTTCAAAATATGATATGATATGTTGGGCTACGGCCTCTAGGAGTAAAGTTGAAAAATGTAACACACTGATATTCGCATTTATTTATAAATATATATATATATATATACATATATATTTAGGCAGAATATCTTCATTCAAACATGTTTCATTGAATAATATAGAGATAGTGTGTCTACGAATTTTTATATTGATGCTTTCAAGTTGTCTAATTAGATTCTTGATATTCAGATGAAATCCATCAAGGAAGGCGACGTAGATTTTTATGACCCAAGTGCTTTCGACCTTTTCTGCGATCGTCTTCAGGGCAAAATTACAAAGGCAAACATGCTACTGGAACTACGATAAAATCTGCATTGCGTTGTCATAGTGAATTTTGAAAAACACGCGCGAACGCGCTATACACCCATCCATATCTAATATATATATATATATATATATATATATATATATATATATATATACATACACGCACACACAGAGTCCGCCCCAAAATGTATACACACTTCGGGAAAAGAAAAACTTGTATAGATCTTGTAATGCTACATTTATTCAGACCTCATGAGATTATTACAAGTTACCTTTGAATTCGACAATCACAAGAGATGCTTAAAATGGTGGCTTTTAGCTTCCAGAGATTTATTAGTACGGCGAACTACTTCTTAGACAACGTTGGCCAAAGTGTCTCCCGTGAGATTGCTCTACATGCATTTTCAAATGCCCTAAGTCTAAGTGCGGCCAACGAAGTCGGTTTTCTGCGACAGGGAAGGAGATGAAAGATAATAAAATAAATCACCGTAAAGTGATGAATCGGAACATTAACAACAATAAATAAGAAAAAAGAGGTTAAGTGGTTTTCGCTCTTGGAAGCCAAATTGAGGACAAACGTTCAAATTCTGTGTACAACTATTAAAAAAAAAACAAGAAATTAAGGACAGACGTAAAACCAATCGAGAAAAAAAGAATTAACAATTATGCAATTTTGTCGAAATTTTTGGAGATAAGGAATTATTATCATAATAATATTTGCAGACTCGTCGTCTTGGTTATTATGAACAGGACTTTTCGACCGTTCTACATTCTGGCCTTCTTCAGATGTTTGTATTTTGTAACTTTATTACGATTTCAAATCGAACCTTTTATTCAATACAAAATTGTAAATCATTTTTATTCCGCTTTCCATGTTCAGGGGAGATAATTCATGTCACTAATTGCTCACTCGTTTTATTCACCTTTTTTGTGTCGCTCGTCTGTTTCTTCTACTAAACCAAAGTATGTGACTTTTAGCACTACCAGACCCAGGGCTCGATCTCACAGGTTTTAATCAACGTTTTAATGCAGAAAGATGTGGATGTTAACACCGGTTGTGCATATGTTTTAGGTGAAGGTGCGTGTTCAGTATTATAAACAAAGAAGATAGAAGAAGCATACAAAAAAAATAACTTGCTTTTCTGCTACGTCTGTTTATTTCTTTTATATTGACTGGATTGAATGAAAGTTAAAATGTCTCTTCTTTAGTCTTGAGTCCGTTTCCTTTTTTGATTCAGAAATAATTTATGGAAAGTAAGGATAAAAACGGGTAAAGATGATCGAGTTCAAGTCAGCCTCGTGCTGATTTGAGAGGGACGAATCTCTACTTCATGAGTAGGGCTACTTAAACACGTCCGAACGATATCGATGGAAGGTGGAAAGAGAAAGATTTTGTCCTTTCCGGATGTGGGAGGGGGGTCATTAAATCGCACACGTGACCAGAAACCCTTTCCAATATAATTTGCATAATGAGATTTTTTTATTCCTTATTATTATTTTATTTCATTTTCCCACAGACACATAGACTTATAGATTAAAGCATAGGTTAACACGTATCGTATTCCGTGAAGGTTGTGAGTTCGATCCATGGGTCTGCTAGTACAAAAACGTCACATACTCTGGTTCAGTGAAAGAAACGGACAAGTAACACAAAGGTGAAAACAATTGTTGATTATCAAGTGCTATGAAACATCCCCTAAGTATAGACAGCGAAATGTCTTAATCTGCTGGAGACGAATCTCCGACTCTAAATTAATTCTCGAAGCAAGGATATTTACCTTAGCCCTCTCCCTGCGTGGCAGGATCTGGCACAAGGCCGTTTTTAATGTGGGGTCTAAACCGAGCCTCGTCTGGTTTCCTCTCCTGTCCGAAGGCAGAGAGTTCGACCAGCACAGCTGGAGACGAATTTCCAAATAATTACTGAAGCAAGGTTATTTACCTTACCTCCGCGCGAGACAAGATGTGGCACAAGGCCGTTTTTTAATGTGGGGCAAACACCGAGGCCGTAGACACGGGCAAAAAATCCCTGTAGACCCGTAAAACAAGGGGTCGGGTAGCTGTCTACCACCCCAGAGCCTCGTCTGGGTTCCTCTCCTGTCCGAAGGCAGAGAGTTCGACCAGCACAGCTAGAGACGAATCTCCAACTAATAGCCGAAGCAAGGTTCTTTACCTCACCTCCCCACGAGGCAGGATGTAGCACAAGGCCGTTTTTAATGCTGGGTTAAATCCGAGCCCGTAGGCTCGGGTAAAAATTCCCATACACCCCGTACACATGGGGTTGGGTAACTGTCTACCACCCCAGACGAGACTCTGCCCTTCGGTATAGCCTTGTCTGAGTTCCTCTCCGCTCGACTAGCTTAGCTGGAGACGAATCTCCAACTAATTGCCGAACAAGCTTCCTGGTATATCCTATGCTCACTCTATATATCCACTGATATAGTCAGTCCACAGAGGCGATAGGGAGTGTGGGACATTCCATTACAACACCCTCCCCCCATGAGCTAATTTCCCCATGAAATTTTGCTCAATATCTCTTCTATTTGGGGTTAGGACATAATTGTTTGTCTTTTTCCATCTTCCCAGTACTTATCCGTCTCACCAGCAAATTCTGTGGTATGTTTAGGTCAGTCATTGTGGCTAGCTAAGTTTAAAATAGTCTTCCCCAATCGCCCATTTTGGCCTTGTGCCACATTTTTGTATTTTGAAATATTACTTTCCTTTATTGCACCTAGACTCTATGAATTTAAACGCAGTACTAGATTGGCGGCAAGGTCTCATCATTTTACAATTGAAATGGCTAGATGTAACCGTAAGTTCTATGCTAAAAGTTTCTTCTCTCGCACTTCTCACTTGTGGAACTCTCTTCCGGCTTTTTGCTTCCCAGTCAAATTTGCATTTAAATTTTTTGAAGAGCAATGCCGTTATTTTCTGTCTTCTTAATTCTTTTTCTTTTATTGTCCTCTCTTCTTAATAGTAGTTTTCCTCATATTCTCTAACACTCAGTAACCTCCTTGCGTCTCAGTAGCTTTATTGCCTTGATTGAGGTGAAATGATTAAAAAAAACCTATCCCATTGACTTCGTGTATGATATGAAGAAGGCCGTCGGACACAACTGATGAAACGTTGTGAGAAGAATAATTGAATATTGAATATAATAATTTTGTTTATTAGGAATAAGAAAAGGAAAAACGCCTGGAAAACCTAGGTCGATTTTACATTCTACCATCGTAAATTAAATAGCATGATTTGGAAATAAATTAACATTACAATAAATAAAAAAAACAAAGAATTCAAAATAAAAGAAAAATTATGACGACGTTTCACACAGAACTTTGGCGATTTGTATCTAGAAAAGATGCTATTTGACTTTCAGGTCGACTTTCCTTTCGTCATGGCATTCTCGCATCATATATCAATTCGCTCGGAAATAACAAAATATGCCTTCCAATAGCTAAGCAACCGAAAAAATTTCGTTAGAAATATAAAAAAGTTAACTGAACTGTTATGTAATACGAATCCTCAGATATGGCAGTGAATGCTGGACAATCTCTTCACAAATGATGATGAGACTTGAAGAAACAGAAATGTGGTTCTACAGAAGGATGTTGAGAATATCATGAATTGAACATGTAGAAATTTTAGAGAAAATGGAAACAAAAAGGACACTTCGACTAAACATCAGGAACGGACAGTTGAAGAGACGATGAGGAAAAAGGGTTTTGAAAATTTGATACCCAACTGGACAGATTGAAGGCAACAGAGACAGAGCAAAACAAACCATAACCTACCTGGATAGCTTGAGTAAAGGGATGGCGGAACAAGGTTTAGGAGTGATAAGAAAAAAATATTAAGAGCTCCAAAGAAGAGCCACGATCGTCAACGTCCCTCAGAGACACGGCCCATAGAAAGAAGGAGAATGAGCTCAGTAAATGGATGTCGGAACAAGGTTTATTAAGAGTCGCAGAAGAAAGGAAATTGTGGAGAGCCACGATCGTCAACGTCTTTCAGAGACACGGCCCATAGAAAGAATGAGAATGAGCTCAGTAAATGGATGTCGGAACAAGGTTTATTAAGAGTCGCAGAAGAAAGGAAATTGTGGAGAGCCACGATCGTCAACGTCCTTCAGAGACACGGCCCATAGAAAGAAGGAGAATGAGCTCAGTAAATGGATGTCGGAACAAGGTTTATTAAGAGTCGCAGAAGAAAGGAAATTGTGGAGAGCCACGATCGTCAACGTCTTTCAGAGACACGGCCCATAGAAAGAATGAGAATGAGCTCAGTAAATGGATGTCGGAACAAGGTTTATTAAGAGTCGCAGAAGAAAGGAAATTGTGGAGAGCCACGATCGCCAACGTCCTTCAGAGACACGGCCCATAGAAAGAAGGAGAATGAGCTCAGTAAATGGATGTCGGAACAAGGTTTATTAAGAGTCGCAGAAGAAAGGAAATTGTGGAGAGCCACGATCGTCAACGTCTTTCAGAGACACGGCCCATAGAAGCAGGAGAATGAGCTCAGTAAATGGATGTCGGAACAAGGTTTATTAAGAGTCGCAGAAGAAAGGAAATTGTGGAGAGCCACGATCGTCAACGTCTTTCAGAGACACGGCCCATAGAAAGAAGGAGAATGAGCTCAGTAAATGGATGTCGGAACAAGGTTTATTAAGAGTCGCAGAAGAAAGGAAATTGTGGAGAGCCACGATCGTCAACGTCTTTCAGAGACACAGCCCATAGAAGCAGGAGAATGAGCTCAGTAAATGGATGTCGGAACAAGGTTTATTAAGAGTCGCAGAAGAAAGGAAATTGTGGAGAGCCACGATCGTCAACGTCCTTCAGAGACACGGCCCATAGAAAGAAGATGATGATGAATTCCAAACGACAGAAAGTGTGACACGGAAATCCGTAAGTGGGCAGGAATGGCGTCCATTTGCGCAAACGTTTAGGTTACATTTTTCTTTTTTTTCCTTAAATGTATTTTTCAGGAAAACATCTTTCACAAATCCATTGTTATAGCGCTTTCTCATCTTGATGGCCGTTTCTTTCCTAACCTTTTGTCTAAGGTAGTGTGGAAGTCAACATCTTGGTTATATCATTACTTTCTCTTGTAGTTTGCGGATGTGCCGTTGATAGAAGAAATCGCGACTCGGAATGAGAAATCGGAGAGCCGAGTTCGAATTTCAGTCGTGTTCGTTCCATTCACTTAATGGCGAATATCCTTGGGAAAGATATGAATCCATCATTGCTAATCTAAAACAAATTGTCACTGCAATATTCGCTCGTAAAAAGATTTCTTCTAACAATTTCTTCCAAAATATGTCTCGGCGGCATAAACCACAAAATGTTGATAAGACGCGAAAAACAAAGAAACAATTCCAGGCACTTCGATTACCATGTGCTATCCATTTTAGATGTTACCGATGTTGGAAGTCTTCAAGTAATGTGTTTTTTTATTTGATCAAGTTCTTTGTTTGTGATTGTGTAGCGTCAATCTATAGATTATGATGAAGGATTATCTTCTTGAAAACCGAGAGGATTCATTAACTTGATGCCATGTTTATTTCTTGATCTGAGAAAGCGGTTGTATGACATTCGAAATGAAGAAAAGAGTGCTGCACTCTTATGCTAGGTCTAACTATCTCTATGACATTAAATGTTAAACAATTTCGTCACAAGTGGAAAACAAAAAGACTAGCGTCCACCGAGATGTTGTTCTGCAGACGAATGGTAACAAGAATTACAGACACAACAAACGACAAACGAAGAAGTCTTAAGGAAAACTAGTAACTATGAAGAAACGTTTACTAACAATCAAAAATTGATTGATTTGTCTTTTTATGGCTTATCGACCTATTGCCGGTTATTTAAAGCCAGAAATACTTTTACATTGTAAGAACGTTTTGGAGATAATAATGATTTACTGAAACAAGTTCTACTATTTAACCCATAGCTGGTAGGAGAAGAGGTGGATTCATACCTTTATCAAGAGTATTTACCGGAACTCTATTTCCAATTCCGAGCCATTATCCATTACACCACCCGCACATCCAAGCTTACAGCACCTGATATTCTCAAACGGTCACCCATCTAGGTACTGGCCAGGACCGACATTGCTTAACTTCGTTGATCGTACCTGAACCGGTAGTTCAACGTGACATGACCGTAAGCCTAGCAATCAGAAAGAGTCAGCTGAAATTTTGAGGAAAGAATGTTTGGAGAATTCAACACTCACATAACGATAACAAATGACCTACTTGAAAATTTTGTGTAAACGTTTTTTTTCTTTTTTCACCGAATACAAAGCCATAGAGCCACTCAAGATAGAGGGAGATGAGGTTGTTGTCTCAGCCTAAGAGGAGGAGGAGGGGGAGGTGGTGTTGATAATAAGTGCAGTTTATGAGGGGTTATGTAGGAGAGATTATCGGTTAGCACTCGACTTGAAAATGTCAGGATTGTAGTGATTAAGGATCGAAGAAGGAACAATCACCTTAAACAAAACAGATAGTGTATGACTGAGAGCATAAAAAAGGAAACTATGGAGCGCCATTATCGCCGAATTCCCGAAGAGACATAGTAATAAAGAGAGAGAGAGAGAGAGAGAGGAAGAAAGCGAGTTCTTATAGGATGCCACGCCTTAATGATTAGGTGTCCTAACTACACTAAATAAATGTCATAAATTAGTAGACACTCCGGGGCAAATAAACGTCCTCCGCTTTTGTTAATTTTTGGATTTTTTTCCTCCTCCTCCTCCGGATCTAATTAATTAATTTCACCCCCCTTATTAGTTTTTGACTTTTTGTGTGGACATTGCAACTTTGGCAAAACTTCAGTGAATAATTTTGTTTAATTATTTTTTAAAGCATTTTATTTTTTCATTCATTTTTACATTTATTTCTTCGTAAGTCTTATAAAATTTGAAAGACACGTTTTAAATCATTTCCCAGACCAAACTATTAATTTTCTCATTTTTTTCCGCACCCCACCACGTTTATTACGTTTCCTGTTTTTTTGTTTTTTTTGGCGCGCGTTTTTTTATTTCGCACCCTAGACAACTTACAGAGAGATTTTAGCAAAATGACCATATGTAAGGACAAGATGGTCTAATAAAACAATAAAAAATGTTTACCTAGATTTCTTCCCCTCCAATTTTTGTCAGACTTCTACCCTATCAAATCGGCCCTTACGAGGTCCTAAATTCTTAATCTACCCTATCTTGTGCGATAAAATTGCTTACAAGAATCACAGCGACATCATTGAAACTATATATTTAGCCACCAGGACCGGCGCCATGTTGTTTCTAAATGTTTAACCACGTGTTTTTATTACTGCTCCTTGTCTACGGCCAGTTTTACTAGCTCCAGAGGACATGGTTGATGATAGCTATAAATATATATACAAAGTTATTCTTGTCTTTTTTTTTTTCGACTCCTATTTTTTTCGGCGTACGCACGTATAGAATTATTATACACACATATCTCCATATCTAGGAATACGTATAGGTTTGGACGCTTCGGGTGGTCCTCGCTCGCCTGAGAGTTAACAATGAAATAAAGATAGGCTTTCTTTTAGTCGTCGTCTTCGTTGATCCAAATCTAAGAGGCTAGAGGTCCTGGACGGAGCAGTAGGCTGTCTGCGACGGGCTCTCTAGCCGACATGTCACGAATTGAATATGACTGTGTGGAAACTCCTCCCGATTTAAAAGCAGTCGTCTGCCTGACTCAGACATTATGAAAATGACAGTCCTTTCTTTTCTTTTTGAGTCAATCGTATCTTTTATCCCATCTCGTCTTCTTTCTGTCACGTTCACATAATTCCATTTTTTATTTAATTTTTTCTTTTCTTTTTTAAATTTAATTCTTTTTTCTTTTTCAGTTTTCATCCAATTTTGTCTCTCTTCCTGCATAAATTTCCCACTTTTATTCCATTTTCTTTCAGTCACTATTTTTCTTATCAAACTTTCTTTTTTCTTTCTAATCGTTTATCTATCTTTCTTTCTACTCGTTATCTATCTATCTATCTATCTCCGTTTATTCATATCTATCTATCTTTACGTTTATCAATCTTTCTATTCGTTGTCTATCTATCTATATTTTTTCTTTCTTCCTAATCGTTTATCAATCTTTCTTTCTTTCCTTCTTTTTACTCGTTACCTATCTATCTAGCTATCTTTCTTTCTTTCTACTCACTTATCAATCTTTCTTTCTATCTACTCGTTATCTATCTATCTATCTTTTTCTTTCTTTCTACTCGTTTATCTGTTGGTCTTTCTTTCTACATGTTTGGCTTTCTTTTTCATTCTACTCGTCTATCTATCTATCTATCTACTCGTTTTTCTTACACTCTTTCTTTCTTTGTCTCAATTTCGTTTTCTTTTTCCTTTCATCCTATCCTATTTGTTCTCGCCGATTTTCCTCTTTCACAATCTACTGAACTTTTTTCTAAACATTTTCAAACATTGGACCAAAATTTGTTGCATTTTAGTCGGAAATCGTTTGCTTTGCAATTAAATTAATAAAATAAACAGATTCTCATTTTCCTCTCAGATTTTGGCCGAACAAAATAAATATCCCGTTTTAGTTGTCGATTGAATCCGATTTTTTCTGTTTTGTTGTTTTCAACAATATTTCAAGTTTATTTCAACTTTCTTAAAACTTGCTTCATAAGTGAAACCAGATTTAGTCACCGACTTATGCCGAAAGCACAGAAAGATAATGCACCTCAGATTTCAATGATGATGATAAGAATAGCCGTTTCCCTATAAGGAAACATTTGACATTCATTGACCGAGAAGCCACTACTGCTGTTGGTTGAAATCTATAAAATATTTCTCTTCAAACAATTGAATATGATATTTATTATAATAAAATAACGATATAATCAAGATGTCTAATTCCACACAACTTCAATTAAAAGGTTAGGAAGGAAACTACACCAATAATGGAAAGAGCGATAACAGATACTGAACTTAAGAAACGAGTTTTCCTCAAAAATTGTTTCAAGAGAAATATTTTCGAGATTTCAACTGCCAAAAATATTGGCCCCTAGACTGACGAATGCCGAATGTTTCCTTACAAGGAAATGGCTAATATTACCATTACCATTTTTCATTTGAGAGAAAGATTTTATGAATTTCAACCGCAAAACCTTAATTGTTCGATCAAGGAATACCGAAAAAGTTCAATGGCGGATCCACTATGAAACATATGAAGATTAGTTTTCAGGTCGTCTAATCCCAGAGGAGATCCTGAAGCAACCTTTTTTTAATGAGTGAATTTTTTAACAAAATCGATGTTTTTTTGTTTTTTGTTGCCGTTTAGAAGGCCATTTTAGTGATAGAATCATAAGCAAATTTGTTGAAGTTGGCCTTTGAAGATGATCTAATGTCCATTTCATATGGCCCCAAAATTGCTGATAGATTTTTTTTTACTCCTGTGGCAGTGGAGACTTCAGGGGTTATTGGCCCTCGTTCGATGGCGTTCCTTCGGAGGATTGGCGCGATTGCGTCTCGATTAAGGAACGAGCCTCGCGAAACAGAGTGGCTCTTGCAGCGTGTCTCACTGGCGATGGTTCGAGGTAATGCTTTCTCCATCATAGCGGCTGGCAGAGGATAGAAAAAATTGTTTATAGTTAAGTTGTTCTGGAATTGTCATCATTGGTCGACTGAACTTGCTTTGTTTCAATGACTTTTGTTTTGTTATTATTAGTTACTTTGTTCAATAAATACGTTAACACACACAAAAAAAAATCACCTATAATTGGTCAAATTTCAAGATTTTCTTCTGGGCTTGTAGCGTCTGAAACCTTTATAGGCTCGTCATCAGAATCTATTTATAGTCACCATTTTCGCAGTTGGATAATTGAATCTATTGTTGCTAGTTTCTAAGAGACTCCCATATCTGTTCAAGATTCAGAATTGGTTCGTCACTGAAACAGCTAATACTATTACCATCACGGCAAATATTACCATTGCAATTCATAGATAATAAAGAAAAGGAATCTGTGGAGAGCCGTGATCGTCTCCACCTTGAAGAGACATGACATTAAAAAAGAAACGAAAATAAAACATGATTCAAGAAACACTCATGTCGTATTTTTAAAAAGTTTTGTTTAATCCACGTCGTTAAAGCCAGTATGTAGCAAACGGTGTGTTTGTTACGAGGTCATTTCATTAATTTGCCTTTAACCTCGTCCCCACCCACAACGACCCCGCTCCCCGCCCTTCGTCATTCAGTTTACCATATTATTCGATGTTTCATCCTTTTTATTTTTCTGCTTCGACAGTTGTCACCCCGAGTTGATCTTCTGAACCCTGACTGGAGTTTATCGTTGAGAGCCGACCATTTGTCTCAAGGGCTTGACATTTACAATCAGATCTGCTCAGTCCACAGCGGACAAAGCATGTCTGTTTGACGACCAGCCGGTAAGTGATAACATTTTAGAAACACTCCAGTTAAACGTGGCACCTTTTTTCTTTTCTTTTTTTTTTAATTTTAATTTTATGTGATCCAGGCTTTTGGAAATAATCTCTCAGGATATATGACATGCAAGTTCAAGCCACAATGGAAGCCTGCTTTCTTTTCTTACTTTAACGAGCGCATGGCCATCGACCTCAAACAAAATTGATATTTAAATAAATATTATTACATTTTCTTTTTAAAAATATCAATATTACTTTCAACGCAGATTATAAAATTATATAAACCTTGCTCTATTTCAAACTCTTCTGATTTTCAGGTAGACGCCATAAACCTATCCGCCGGCGTTTTGCTGCTCAAACATCCGAACAAAATTGGATTTTTAATACTTGCATAATTTAGTTTTTTTTCTATGCAATCAAAACGGAATAGTCCATTATTTACGAGGTACTGACAGGAGATGTTAAATAAATAAATAAATAAATAAATCTTTCTTTCTTTCTTTTTCTTTCTTTTTCTTTCTTTTTCTTTCTTTTTCTTTCTTTTTCTTTCTTTTTCTTTCTTTTTCTTTCTTTTTCTTTCTTTTTCTTTCTTTTTCTTTCTTTTTCTTTCTTTTTCTTTCTTTTTCTTTCTTTCTTTCTTTCTTTTTTTTCTTTCTTTCTTTCTTTTTCTCCTTTTTCTTTCTTTCATTCATTCATTCACCAAGTAGTGTCTCCCCCAACTTTTCCCATGCAATCAAAACGGAATAGTCCATTATTTACGAGGTATTGCCAGGGCGTAGTGGTCTTGCGAACTAATAAAAGGATGCACAAGCACAATTTCATGATAATAATTTTTCAAATTTAATTTTTTTCATGTTTAAAATAGGTACCTCCAATAATTCGTTAAAAAATAAGTATAGCATAATGATAAAAGGTCCGAAACTTAATAAAAACAAAGTTCCATCATTAAAATGTTTATGTTATTATTAAGAGGAAAAAACATAGTATTTTTTAAATATTTAAAAAAAAAATTTCATTCTTTCTAACACGTTCTTAATTTGGGTCAAAATCTCATTTTTTTTTTGTTAATTCCGTAAGACTTGTGGTCATCGCTTTTTTTAGTGGAGCAGTTTCGGAGGAAACCCATGAATTTGGAAATTCTTACGAAAGTCAAATAATTGTCTAATTTAAATGAAACTTTCAGGACATATTAAAAAATGAATGAATTTATTTTTGAAATTTTTATTTTTAGAAAATCTTGGTAAAAATATTTTTTTTTTACATCTATTATCCCCTCCATAAATTAATTTTATGAGATTTTCTAGAATTTCAAAGAGTTCGCAAATTGTTTATATTACTTATAAGGACTCCTTGAGGGAATTAAATAATCAATTTTTTTTTTCACAACTACTGCCAGCTTTTTAAAAAAATCTGCTCCAAATCGTAAAATAAAAACTCCAATAAGCTATCTAATTATCAAATTAGATAGGCTTTTATTTGCTTTTATAAATAATATACATTAAGGACATTATTATCTGAAGAAAACATTTTTTTTCGATGAACAAAGAACTTTTACAAGAATTGTTTGCATTTTTCTTTTAATTTTTTTCGTTTTTTTCATTATTCTTTAATTTTTAAAAAATGTTTTAAAATTCTTTCATGCAGAATGTGGGGTCGATTATTAAGTTTTTAAGTGAAGACTATATTTAGTAAGCGAAAATTAAAAGCTTAATACAAATAATGCTACCAGAACTTTTTACCCTAATTAAAAAGATTTTTTCTTGTGCGTCAAAATATTATATTTTTTTTAGTATGATATCTCAGAAGTGACATTATGGATAAAAAGTCACGTGTTTCAAAGCTTGTCTCCTCCTTGGGCAAAGCCCCTTGACATGTAAAGGTCTTATCTCACTCTCAGTTATTAAATTAAAAATTAAATTGAGATAATAAAATTATCTCATTTATCAATTTAAACAATAACTCAGTGAGATATTTTAATTATTATTATTAATAATAATTTTATTAGTTATTATGTCAGTTATTAAATTAAAAATGTAATAACTTAATGTAATATTAATAATTATTACAATTATTTATCATTATCTTAGCTATTAAATAATGAAAGAGATAGAGGCAACTCAATAATGTAAGAAATTTTTATAGTATTTTAAATTATTATAAGAAACAAAAATAAAACCGTTATGTCACTTTTGATGCACCGTACTAAACCTGTCAACACATTCAGCCATCAAATTATCGATGGAGACGTGAAAATAACAAGACCTCGAGGTCAAGATGTTTGTCTAGAAATTTTTATGCTATAAATAAGTGATTTTTGTTTCAGAACAAATTAATTTAACTTTAAATTTGCTAATTTTACGAAAGTAATGTTTCAGAAATGTATATTTTATTTTAGCGGGAATTTTAAAACTGAAAAATAAGTTCGTTTACATTTCGCTAAAAAAAGTTAAAAATGGCCGTTTCGATTGTTTTTTTCCGGAAGCATCGACTAAAAATCATTCAAATTTCTATTTGAAATACTCCACAGTATTTTTTTTCTTGAATTAGAAAATTAGAAAATTTAATCCTTTAGCTTTCATTTGAAGCAGTTGGAAAGCTTCAAAAAGGATTTTTCTTTTATGAAAAATACATTTAAACCTTAGGTATACCGAATTTTTGGAGGTACCTAGTTTAAAAATAGCACATTCCTTTTTCTTTTGTAACTACATAATTATTTCTTTTCTGAAAAACATTTGTTTTCTAATTTATTTGACTAATTATTTTTTAATCCCTTTTTGCAATTAATTTTAATGTCTTAAACTCATTCAACGGAGCTTCAATTTCCCGCCCCCGTCATGTAGCTTCCCTGAACCTTTTTCTATAAATATTTTCATGGTAATTATTTTGATGAGCTTTCCTCTTTCGCGCTTAGATTTTATTAATTTAAGCGCAGCACTAGATTGGCGGCAACGCCTCATTAATTCACAGTTGAGATGGCGAGATATAGCCGTAACTTCAATGCTGTTTCTTTTCTCGCACTTCTCGCTTGTAGAACTTTATTTCAGCTTCGTCTTTCCCAGTCACTTTTGATCTTCAAACATTTAAATGCAATGTCAATCGTTATCTACTGTCTTCTTAATTCTTATATTTTATTGTATTTTCTTCCTAACTGTATATTAAGGTCTTAGTGGCTTCAGTGCCTTGCTTGGGGTGAAATGATTAAAAAAACTGTTGTCGGTTATTCGAATAGGAAAATGTGATTAAAAATGTAATTAAATCAATAAAATAGAGGTTAAAAATAAATATTTTTCCGCATTTGGTGGTGGGGTATTATGAAAACAGTTCTCACCTCTTACAAGAATGTTTGGAATCCCCAGACAAGGCCCATGAGCCACTCAAGGTAGAAGGTTACATAATGTGGTTATTATATGGATATAAGAAGAGGAAGTAAGTGCAGGTTATGAGGGGATGTAAGACAGATAACGGTTGACCCTAGATTTGAAGAGGTTAAGATTGCAATGGTTAGGGAAGCATCTCCTCGGAAGCCTGTTCCACAAAGTAGCGGTTCTCGGGAAGAAGCTGTCTGAGTGGAATCTCCTTCTTACAATTGGAATAAGAAGGGGGGAATGAAAACGATTCGATCCTGTGTACGTGACACGGCGGTTCCTAGTTGTAAAGGTCTGAACTTGTGGAACTAAGCAACGTAGCTTGTATGAACATTTGTCATGAAAATAACCATAGATTATTCATAGACTTGTGATGTTTCATATGTGAGGAAAGGGGCTGTAGGGCTGAAAATAATCGTCCACAAAGCCTCGTAAACGCTTTTGAACGCTGTCAAGTTTACAAAGGCAGGATTGGGTAGCTGCCGTCCAGATATGGTATGACGTCATTTTGGCGGGGATTTTTTTTCCGTTCAAATGCGTGAATTTGTTTTGCTCATGCCAAGTCACGAAAAAAACACGGAAAATAAATTTCACTATTTTTTTATTTTAATGTTGAATCAGCTAAAATTCTTTAACTCTCTAACCATAAAATCTCAAGTTGATGCTAAATAATGCCGCGAAATAAAATCTAATATGACGTGTCTCTAATTTATATACATTGTATTTATTTTCTCTGTACACGTTTACTCCCACTGTTATTCAGATACACCGCCCGTTCTGGGATTATGTCGCCGAGTTGACGGCTCGTATCAATCTCGGACATCTTGTTTCCATCGATCCCGCATACGCCTGCGATAATGTGTCGCCCCCGTGTTCTGGAGTGAGACGGATGATGCTTCTGATGCTGCTAGCCGTGGCAAGGATGGTGGTGTGGACGACGCGGATGAAGGCTATTTTACGATATGATACGATGGTTGAATTCTTTGGGCATCAGCTCAGAATGAAGATCAGCATGGATGGAAAGCGTTTGTTATCGGCAGTGGATGGATGAGAAAGGTGGGTGAAAATCGTGAGCCTGGTTCGCGTGAACGGAGCCAGCCTTGATTTTCTTTTTTCGTCTCCTTTAGACACAACGAGGCGGTTTCGTGTCAGGAAACACTTTTTTTTACCTAGTTAATGTGAGTTATTGTTGTTCCCGGCCTGAGCTCGGTAGTCTCATTTTTTATGATCCGGGTCAAGATTCCCCACCATTTTGTCGCTTTTTTATCTTGAATGTATCATCCTTTGACTTTCCCATTCTGTAATTTACTTGGCCCCTCACTTGTCTCTAGCAAGTGAGCTGCTTAATTCGGCTTAGCGGCAGAATACAATGGTTACTCTTATTTTTCTGTCGGGTAGACGGGTCATACTAGCATTTTATTATTTTATTTTGAATGGTTGGTTGTAGTTTATTTTCGTTATTGTCCCCCCCCCCTCATTTCGTGCCATATATTTTCTGTCATGGGGATTTTAGAATATGTGAATTGTGGTATATCCTGAATCGAATGGTCATGGATGAGTTCTTGTGGCGATAAAATATATTATAACATTCGACGTCTTACTCTCTGAGTTGAGGTGTCTACTCGGTCTAAACCGAACTTAAGGGAGTGACCGTAGGACCCCTGAGCATCCGTAGATCATTCGACCGGTCCACCGGTTTAATCCTGCTTCCTGCCCACGTTGTGTTTGATTTGATCCAGAAAGCAGAAGTGATGTTCATCCATTCAAAGTCGGCTGAAGATGTAGACACGGCTGGAGAGTCTGTGCTAAGAAATTTAGAATGCAGCAAAAAAAAATAAAAAATAAAAATAAATAAATAAATAATATATATATATATATATATATATATATATATATATATATATATATATAGAAAGCCGGACAAACAACTATTCAATGGTTGGATTGTTAATGTCTTTTATATAGCAGAAAGGAATAGTATAGAAAAGAAACGGGTTACAGAAAAGAAAATAATTGACGTAAAAACTTATACACTGGATTCGATTCGAGAGAGAGAGAGTGTGTGAGTTGTGATTAGCTTGTTGTTAAATCGTCTCAGAACGATATACGACTCTTGCGACGGGGGGGATAAGATTTCTGTGCGCGGCATAAGGTTTATAGTTGCGTCCCTCCTCGGCGGTAATAACAGTAGCAGTAATCTTCGTGGTAGCAGAAGCATCGGTACTTATATTAACAGTATATTTTAGCGGGTGTTTTGTTCCAATCCCTGACGTCACTTCCAGTCTCCAATATCTCTCCACCCAGCTCGACTTCACTGGACGACAGACGAGCCCCAAAACAACCTTTTGATTATTGTAGCTTGTTCGACGTTTCCAGTGGTAGGAATAATAGTAGCATTAGCAGTTTTAGATTGTTGGAGGAGTAATTCGCTTCTTCGTACTTATATCAACAAAATATGTTAGCGGGCGTTTGGTTCCAATCTCTGACGTCACTTCCAGTCTCCGACCTCTCTCTACCCAGCTCGACCGCACTCGACGGCAGACGAGCCAACCACTCTGTCAACAGATTTCTGTGCGCATTTATATAGATAAACTTGGCTGATCATAAATCGACCCTTAGTCCTCAAGCGATTATCACGAGTGATGCCTTCAATCCAAAATCATGTGAATTTCAAAGTTTCTCATAGCCTTAGTAAGCTCTATTTCAAATTTTAACCGATAAAAATTATCTCGATCATCTTCCATTGTCTTCCTAATGATCCAATTCCAAATGGGCTAGATCAGATTCCCATCAATAAACAAAATTGTTCTGATCTAATTTCGCTGTTCAAATCTACTTCAATTTCAATAAAAAAAATATGTGTGTGTGTGTGTGTGTGTGTGATTTCCAAACTCTCTCTGTTACAAATTAGGTTACGATAAAATTGTATAATATATGAATTCTACTTTATGAAAATTTAGTAGAGTTGGGGGGAGGCGTAACATAGATTCGGTGGTGAGGGCATGAGACCCTTACACCAGTCCTGGTAATAAGCTATTTTTGCTCTGACTAGACTAAAAATGGATTATTGCTTTCATATATGGGCTATGTATAGTATATTTATATACTAAACCTGATGTTCGTTTCTTATTCACTTGGTCCATTTAAAGAAAAAAGAAACATAATCTATTATCGGCGGACATAATCTCAACTGCCAAAACTACACTGATGACCATGTGCCGATGGCAGATTCAGAAGGACAACTTGTAAGGGGACGCTTCAACAAGGTAAATTAGGAAGAAGAAAAAACTATCAGTTGTAAGAAGGGATGGATGGATGGTGGTCAGCAAGAGATATAAATTGAATTGCAAACGTCACAATGTAACATGCAGAGAAATTTACGTATCTAGGTAATGTAGTTACAGATGACTTAGAAATGTTAAAAAAGAAATCCGATGACGCATAGGAAAGGTGAAATATGTCATCCAGAAACTATCTTAAATATTAAGATATGGGAAAATATCGTTAGAAGCAGAAAAGAGTGCTCAACTGTTGGGTCATATCTATCCTCTTTACAGATGAAGACGAGATAAGAATCGATAGAGATACGAGTCTACATGGGGGTGGGGTGCTATCGGTTTAACTCCACTTTTTAACATTTAGCCTGAAATGGTACTTACTGTAATTTGCTAAATATAATAATAAAAAATGAAATATCTGGCAAAGCTTATAGAACAATGGTTCTCAATATCGCAGGTCGTATTCCTTCAACCGTGATTCCAGGTTTCTACACCCGCCACCTATTTTGAACAATCTTCTAACAATTTCTGTCGCCATTTTACTTTTACAATGGAGACGTAGTGAATTAATTAATGAAGTCAAATTTCATTTAATCTATTCATTCTCATTCCCTTCATATTCCCAAACTGTTGCCTTATGGAACGGACTCCCGAGTGGATGCTTCCCCGATCACTACAGTCGTAACCTCTTCAAGTCGATGGTCAACCATTATCTATCCTGCATATTCTCATATTATGCACCGTTTACTCCATCCCGGTATGCCTTTAAAATTTAATTCAGTCGCGCCATCTAACTTTGGGGTTGAAGGCTTTTGAGATTTGCATCGAGTGAGTAAAAGAAAATGGCGATCAGCTGAAAGAAAAGGAAATTTTTATTCCCTCAAGAAATCATAAAAGTTTGAATATTAGGTCCATTTCTTCTTTTAGTTTAAAGAATTCATTCCCTGGTAGCTAAGTGTTTCTCCCTTTAAGAATCATTATTTTTTTGGGGAAAAAAAAAGCTTTTCAAATTTAATCAAGCCATTTAAAAAAGAAACAATAAAAACAAACCATTTTTTTCGTTTAGTTGTTAATAGCAAAATCCAATTGTATAATTCAATTTGTTAAAATGCACGAAAAGCCAAATCAAGGCGGGAAGTCATACAGTTGTAGTTGTCCAGTGTTGGAAAAAGACAAGCATTGCGATCGCAAAAAAAAAATAAATTACGGCGCTAAATGTCACATGACACAATTAATTTCCGCTTTCTGCTTCTCTGAAGTTAACAGACAATAACATAGTCAAAAGTCTGAGTGTTAAATAATTCGAAAATTTATATTACTTGGTTTGTCAAGGAATGTTTAGTCAGGCTTCATCATTTGCCAGACAACGACAACGTCAAATAAGGGTTTCGTTTTTCACTTTCATTTCGTTTTCCATTTTCGTTTTTATAATTGTCAAGTTAACAATAGCGACAACGGTGATGGCTTCTCTTTTATGGTTTTGAGTAAATGAATACGTTGGCTTATTCAACGCTTGTTAAGGAATGGATCACCACTATTTTTTTTAAATTGGATTTAATTGGGTTTTTTTACGGCTTTGTTAATAAAAAAAATCGTTTTTTTTCTCTGAAGCAACGAGGCGAGAGTGCAAGCAAAATGCGCCGAATTCAATAAGATTGGAGCTGAATACAAAACCTGATTGAATAAAGTTTACCTACGTTCTGACTTTATGGTATCAGTAGAAAAAAAATCGACTGTTTTCTTTTTTTGGGTGGGGGTTCTTTCTAAAAGTATTTGACGAAAGCACAAAAAATGCCCTGTAGTTCATTCTTGCAAAAAATGACATCCATTGTCATAAGATAAATTTGTAAAAGAATTTTTTAAATTTTTTTTTATTTTTTTAAAATAACAAATCATTTATTGAACAAAGTAACTAACAATAACAAAACAAAAGTCATTGAAACAAAGCAAGTTCAGTCGACCATTGATGATAATTCCAGAATAACGTAAGTATAAACAAAGATAAATTGTTTCGTTCTGGACAATTCTGAATATGCCTGACCGTAGAGAAGGGGATGTAGATGAAGGAATTTATTTTTGTTTCTTCTATGATTGCGGCTTCACATTTTTAATTTAACATTTAACAAAATCGTCATTTACAAGAATTTGATTTACTTTTGAGGTTACATCTTTTACACCCCATGACAATCTTTATATCTGAAATTAAAAAAAATAGTCCACGCGTGGATTCGTTTAGCATCTCTCGGAGGTTGTGTGGCTGACTGCTTGAACTGGATCGAACGATCCTATTTATTTATTTTCTTGAGTCTAAAATCGGCTCCAGAGCGTTGAGCGGAAAGTAGATTTTAAACAATTGTTACACATTTTGTGTTGTCTCAACCAATAAAAAGTCGAGATTTAAAACGTGAAGTGCTGATTGGCTAAAACTGGTTTGGTAGAGGAGTGCATTTTAATTCAGGGGTGAGTAGTAAATATGGATGATTCCATCAATAAAATCTCACACCAGTAAAATGAGTTACTATAACTATTTCTAATATCAATAGGTATTGTACATTGACAATCACATGATGTAATCATTCAATAAATAGAGGGGGTGCAAAAGTGGGTATACATTAAGTATTACGTCCGTATTACCAGTATTATCATTATATATTATCATTATATATTATCATTATATATTATCATTATATATTATCATAGTATTTCTCGGATTCGTTAATTAAAATCATTTTGAATATTTTTATTTCTCTGGTGTTTATTATAATTATTTATTTTTTAATAAATAATAATAAATGTTTTGCAGGTAAAGAGGAGAGTGTGAATGACGAAGGCAAACAGTTTGAACATTAGTTTATTATTGATGTGTTTATTATTGATGTGTTTGTGTTTATTATTGATGAGTTCATTATTGATGTATTATTGATGTGTTTATTATTGATGTGTTTATTATTGATGGGTTTATTATTGATGTGTTTATTAATGATGTGTTTATTATTGAAGTGTTTATTATTGATGTGTTTGTAAAATCAATATAATAGGTTTTGTGCGCCTGTTTTTTTTTTTATTACTGTCTACCTACTTTTGCGTCCCTCTCTATAAGTATACACTAAAAAATGTTACCAACATGGTTGATTAATACCAAATTTATTGGTAAAATATTGACTTTCATAATAAAATCCGATATATGATAAAAATTTCAATTAAAAAATTATAAGAACACAAAAGGGATATTTTACAAAACAACACATTAAATGCATTAGTTATTCACCGTAACGAGATTGAACACAATTTTTATATAAAAGAATGCTACTCTAAAAGAGAAAGCAATTCACTTCGAGGAAAATGCATAAAAAATGTATTAATCGCTAGATCATTCACAGTAAATTTACACCCAGGTTCTTACAACACTTTCACCTTGCTGACCAGATCTTCTTTTGTGACAATGTGGGATATTTAACAAGAAAAAGTGATAAAAAAAAAAATCTAAAACGATTTGTCATTAAAAAACAAAGTAAAATAATTTCCTTGAAAATACGATATTTCAAGACATTGTTTTTGGTCAGACACATTATATAAAATTGTATTTTACTGAAACGTTATTTTTAGATATATTTGAAAATGTCTATTTGAAATATTTCTATATGTCTTTTCCAGGGCCGCGGCACGTAGTATCCGCGAACACCCTGAACATAAGCCTTAAGGCTTGTGGGCAATGCTTTGCGACCTTCCCTATCTTATCAATATTTGATTTTTTTTCTCCCTCCGTTTATATACGTTACAAATTAAACTAAGGACAACTGACTTTTAAAGGATGACAAATTCTCGCGAATGTTGACGTCGTTCTGGAGTCTATTTTTTTGTCATCAAAATCCGTGAATTTGTTTTGTCCATGCTGAGTCTCGGAAAAACACGGAATATAAAATTCACTAATTTTTTCCATAATGGCGAAGGTGTTAAATTCTTCCATTTTTTAACAAGAAAAATCTGAAGTTAATGTTAAAAATTGCCGCAAAACATTATTAATTTATTTAAGATGAAATGATCTATTCTGACATGTCTCTAATTATTTAAGATGGAATGATCTATTACGACATGTCTCTAATTATTTAAGATGGAATGATCTATTACGACATGTCTCTAATTATTTAAGATGGAATGATCTATTATGACATGTCTCTAATTATTTAAGATGGAATGATCTATTACGACAGGTCTCTAATTATTTAAGATGGAATGATCTATTACGACAGGTCTCTAATTATTTAAGATGGAATGATCTATTACGACATGTCTCTAATTATTTAAGATGGAATGATCTATTACGACAGGTCTCTAATTATTTAAGATGGAATGATCTATTACGACATGTCTGTCGTTTGTATTTAGAGACATTGGATTTATTTTCAATCGAGTTGAATTGTTCACCTATATTGCATATGATCCATTGTACATAATTAGGTTAGAATAAAAATTTGTATTTTGTATGAATTCTTCCTTATGAAAATTGAGATGTAATAGAATGGCGAGTGGGGGATGTCATCGTAGATTCGAGTGGAAGATTGCACGAGACCATTGCACCGACCCTGGTCTTCCATTACGGATTCTTTTATAAATGGGACAATTGGTGTATACTGTTAGAGAAAACATAACGTTCTTTTGCGCCCTTAACAATAAGACAGTTCATTAAAACCGGGCTTGGACAGGACACGCGAAAATACTTAATAAATAAATAAATAAATAAAAAACAGAAAATCTTTGGGTCTAGTTACTGGATCTTTATTCACTGGGATACATGGCTCAGTGGATAAAGACGTTAGGTCCAGTGACTAGACTCAAAGAGTTGTGAGTTCAATACAAGGCCGTAGCAGTGGTGAACCAAAACTTGGAGAGTTGAGTTAAAGGGAGATAACTGAGACAATTTGAAGAGGCATGACACGTAGAACGAGAACAACTACCCCGGTGGACAAAATAAAGGTTTCGGTCCGAAATTCCAATCACCTGAAGAAGGCCGGATCGTACAACGCCTGAAACGTTTTGAATATGGCAATGAAGATGAAGACAACAGTTAGGTAACCAAATAATGTAAATAATGCAAGTAATCATAATACCTCATCATAGAGATATAGACAGATATTGAAAGACAGAAAAACAAAAAACTGTAGGAGTTTGAAACGCTGGCCGAAAAAGTACAAACTTAATTGAGGCTATTCGTCTTCTAAAAATCCACCTTCATACAATTTTTTTTTTTTGGGTATTAATCTGAAAACATCATCTAAATCATTAATATTAATTGTTGTCTTTGTCACTTTACCTGACAGGTATCGAAAAACTCATATCCGGGGTTAAAGCATTAACCCTAGCAACCCTGGGGGTGGGTATGTGACTCAATTTATTTTCTCCACCTGCTTCTTGGCGCCGATAGTGGTATGTGCACTCAGGTACAAAAGCCTGTCGAATTTTATCTGTTGTCTGGATCTTTAGTGAGAAATTTTCGGCTCGGCCGAGACGAGATACAAAATATGAAAGCCAGCCAATATCCTCACAGATGAAGAAGAAACTGAAGAGACAGAGAGTTCTACAGTTCTGCAAAGTTTGCCACGAGGTGCTAATAATAATATTAATAATAATAATAATAATAATAATGATATGAACACCACCCAGACCCGGTTACGGAGATAGGACCTGTTACAATTCTATGGGACTACACAATACACACTGACAGAACAATCAAAGCCAACCACCCAGACATTGTTATTAAAGACCACACACAAAATAAGTACCTCCTTATTGATATGGCAGTCCCTGCAGACTGCAATGTATCTTTGAAGATATTCGAAAAACTGTCAAAATACTAGGACCTTGAAATAGAAATCTAAAAAATGTGGCACATGGGAACATCAACAATCCCTGTTGTACTTGGAGCACTTGGACTGGTTGGAAAAGATTCCAGTAGACTAATTGAAGGGATCCCTGGAAGTCCATTCCCCAAAGAGATACAAAAAATTGTTCTGACAAGTACAACCCACACTTTACGAAGGGCTTTATCTATGTAATTATTTTTATTTATTTTTTTTTTGGAATGGCAAGTGTCATGATGCCATTTCTAACCTTAGGTCCCTGGGCGGGACCCGGAAAGAAATGTGTAAACGCCAGAGATCAAAGGAAATAAAAAAATAATAATAATAATAAATGTCAGGATGCCCAATGTTCACATGCAATAAGTACCAAAACCTTCCTGGCGTGCGTAGGTGAATATCTGCATTCGAACATCTATCATTACTATGAAATAAAAGCAGCTGGAAATTATTATGAACATCATCCTGAATCTGTAGTTGCGGGAGATGTTACCATCCTCTGGGGTTTTTGGGTTTTTTTGTCAACACAGATCGAAGAATACAAGCAAATCGCCTAGACATCATTATAAAAGACAGAAAAAAAAAGGTTTGACACTAATTGACATTTGCGTAGCAAGGGACAAAATTAGGTTATGTCCCACTTTTTCGCTAAAAAAGTGGCAAACCCTGATGAAAAAGGCCCCAAACTTAATAAAGACAAACTTTTATTGCGAAAAAGTTTATTAAATAGAGGAGAAACCAAAGTATTTTTAAATTATTTTAAAAATTTTTTAGCACGTTTTAAATTTTGCTTGAAAATCTTGTTCTTTTTTTTTGTTTTTAGGTCAGAGGTCACCTAATATTTAGCATTAGGTTTTTAGCGCCTTTTTCATTTGAAAAACATATTAATTTGGAAATTATTGCAAAAATTAAATAATTGTTAGAATTTAATGGAACTTTCAGAACTTTCAGAAAGAATTTATTTTAGAAATTTTTATTTTTTAGAAAGTCATGGTAAAAATATTTTTTACATTTGTTACCCCTTCCTTACTTAATTTCATGAAAACTTTAAAACTATTAATTGTGTAAATTTTTTATTAAATGAAGAAGTCTTTGAAGAATGTAAATCATCAAATTTTTTAATTCTAGTCGCAACAACCCAAAGTTTAACTCTGAATTTAAAATACAAAACTCAATAAAAGTAACACATTATTTAATTAAAAAAGCTTTTAATGGATTTTATGAATAATCTATATTAAGGACGTTTTTGTTTGAAGGCAAAATTTTTTTAGGTTGAAAAATGAATTTTTACAAGAATTGTTTTTCTTTTTTTCAATTATAAATAAAAAAGTGATAAAATTGATAATTGTTTTAAAATTAAATTTAAAACTATATAACTATGGAAATTCTCTTATTAAAAAGGCCTATTTTTACAGATTCTAAATTAGAAAGCTTATTAAAATCTATTACTTGCATCTATTTTTAAAATAATTTTTTATTATACCAAAAAATGTATTAAAATCATCTCCGGCAAAACTATGGATGCACATTTCTGAAAAATATATTACATGTGCTACAGTTTTTCCCCTGATTGCATGATTGTATTTCACTTAAAATTACCACAAATTTTGTCACTTCTGTCCTACTATCCGATAAATTCCCCTGACCTTAAGTTGTCGATACGTGACATATAACAGTTCACCCCAACAAAAAAAAATCAATTACTACGGTTGGAGATTTCTCTCGTCAAAAAATTTTCTGCTAAAAAAGTAAGTAATGTTTCTTTCAAATTACATTAAGTATACTTCAAATTGTCTAATTTTCCGAAAATAACTTTTGAAAAAAGTATAATTAAGTTTTACAAGATTTTTAAACAGTAAATTTGACTTTTGTTTACAAAAGTGTCAATAATGGAAGACGACGATTGATTTTACGTCAATTTTGATGACTCAAAGAAAAAAAAAGAAAAGATTTTTAGCTAAAATTTCGAACGTGCTAGAAAGGATTAAATTTTTTTACAAAATACACAAAAAATATAGTGTAACCCGGATATAAGAGAGTTGTCGGGACGGGAAAAGAAGTCTCTTATATCCGGTTTTCTCTTATATCCGGGTTTGGTCTATTATATATACATTAACACAGGCTCTAATTTGGGACCAGATAAAAATCTCTCTTATATCCGGGTTTATCTTATATCCGGGTTTCTCTTATATCCGGGTTACACTGTACTTTGGTTTTTAATAATGACATAAACATATAGCTTATACAAAAAAAATTTTAATCAAACTTGGGGCTTTTTTTTCATCAGGGTATGTTCTTTGGTAGCGAAGTTTTGGACATTCCTAGACAAAATCAATCTGCGAAAGTTTTTGAAAAAATAAGCAAATAGAGATGGAAACGGAAAAAATGTGGCAGTTAAAAGCTAAAACTGTTCTTGTTATGGTTGGAGCTTTGGGCCTGATAAAGAAAGGAAGTCAAGAACAAATCAACAAAATTTCTGCTACACCATCTCACCAGGAAATCTAACGAGAAGCCCCCCCTCACCATATCCCGCGAAGAGCTTTGTCCATTTATTTATTTTCTAATGTCTACTTTTTGTTTAAGTGGAAACAACAAAAATCACAACCTCAGCTTGGTCATAGGTCATGACCTCGGAATCTCAGCTTGGTCATAGGTCATAACCTCGGAATCTCAGTTTGGTCATAGTTCATGACCTCGGAATAGGATTATAAAACAAATGCAGGTCAAAAAGAATTTTCTTCCGGCAAACATGGATAAAAAACGTGTTCGTCATAAGACCGAGTTTCAAAAGGACAGTTTTCCCCATAACACCGCTTTTTTAAAACTACCTTCACCGTGTTTATTGCTTATTGGCAATACTTGTCTGTTTAAAAAGCGATTATTAAAATTCTAATAAAACCTAAACATATGAAAGTGAATTTATACATTTTTTTTATTCTTGAGAACTGACAACCATGACAATAAAACACTTTTAGATTGTTTATTGGAATGATTGGCAAAATATCGATTAATTGTCAATTGATTCGAACTTTATAAAATCGTAAATAATAATATAAATGAATAATAATTTAGTAAAGTTTTATAAATTTATGAATAAAAAATATTTTCATATTTATTTGTTAATCGGTAAATGATAAATATTACATTGCATTAGTTCTAATTGTATTGGTCTTTAGAATGTTTTAAATATCAAATTATTCTTGTCAATAAACAATCTAATAAATAAATAAATAGTGTTTAATATTTTTGTTGTCAATTCTCAAGAACAAAGGCATAAATTCACTTTTATCATACGTCTCGCTTTTATGCTAATTCTAATGATCGCTTTTTTTCAAACAATAAAAACTGCCACTTTTATTAAAATTTCAATGAAGATCAGTATCAGTGGAGCGCGTGAAAATTATTTTTCAATGGATAAAATAATCACGATTATTTATCAAAAAATATTTTTGTTCAATCTCGATAGGAATGATTGTAATAATTAAAACGAGGCTAACAGCAGACATTTTTCTTTTCCAAATAAGGAGGATAATAAGAAAACGTTGTCATGAATTAAAAAAATATCTAAAAAAAACCCACAGAAATACGTTTATGAAATTGATATTTTTTAGAAATGAGATAAAAACACGAATCTAAAATGAAAATCACCTGGATTTTATTTGAAAAGGAAAACTACCTCGATTTCATTGAAATGGAACCACCTCGATGTTATAAAAACATCTCGCTATTGTGCCAGAGAGACTTGATATTATTTTTCGGAAATATATGACATAAAACGAATTGACTCATGAGTAAAACAAATAATATATATATATATATATATATATATATATATATATATATATATATATATATATATATATATATGCCTTCGATTAGAGCAAGTTCTTTGTAATTCGGGGTCAATTTATAAGTTAGATCTTAGTAGAAGTCGGGAGAAAGTACGTTTTGGTTCGATAGTTGATTAGTTAGAACTCAGCCTTGATTGTAGTTGTCACTTTAGCGATAGATGCGGCATCAATCTACTGTTTTCATCGCGACTCGAAGAAGGGCGGAGAAATGTCTTTAGCAGATAACCGCTAATATCGTCACCGGTTTCTCTGGCGGTTCATTTTCTTATTCAGGTTTCAGGGCTATCAGTTTAGATCCTTTTGGCCAGGCTCCTACACTAGTGGCGCGAACCTTGCTTTCGGCTAATATCGAAAGTCTCTTTATGTTCAATTTTTGATTGACCAAAATTATTTTATTCGCCGACATTACTTTTTGACTTCCATTTTTTTTTTATATAACCAAAGTTATCCATGAAGTCTCCCCGATTTTTGGCAGTTTTTAGTCACAAATGGCTAGACTCTGGTCCAGTAAACCTTCGGCGTTTTTCGGCCGGGTTCAGTCTTTTCTTCTTCTTTTTATTTGAGGGTTGCCTTCTCATTAGTCGAGAGAGAAGTATATATATATATATATATATATATATATATATATATATATATAGAGAGAGAGAGAGAGAGAGATAGAGAGATATGAAGTTTTTAAAGGAAAGCGCAAATACCTCATTTTAATTTAAATTCTTTTTTGTTTATATATACTATTTTTATATTTTATTTTATTTTAAATGGATTTCATTATAATTTCATTTAAAACCATGAAAACCACCTCAATGTCATAATTATATAAATTACACACACACACACACACACACACATATATATATATATATATATATATATATATATATATATATATATGTATGTATGGTGTCCGATCATGGTGGAACAGTTTTTAAATGCAACTGTCGTCATAAAAATGACATAAGGTACCAAATATATTTATTCCATAACTGATATGCAAGTTCTGTCTATATCTCTAAGATGAGGTATTATGATAATTTACATTATTCAGACTGTTATCCTCATCTTCTTTGCCATATTCACAACGTTTCGGCCGTTGTACGCTCCGGCTTTCTTCAGGTGATTAGAATTTCGAACGAAAGCGCCAGGCCCCGTGGCGATGACTATCTGGGGGGGGGGTACTATTCAAATCTTAGATAATATGTTCAACTCTTATATATCAGTTATATAATAAATATATTTCATATTGTATGTCATTTTTATAATCCAAGATACTTGCATTTAAAATGTGTCCCATCCTTATGGGGTACCCTCTATATATACTATGTATTTGAGTAGCATCCACTCTTTTATACAGGTATCATTGAAGATGACTGGAAACTCTGGGATTAAGCTTTTTTATTATATTTTTATTAGATATGCCCCCAAAAGAAATCTGTCTAATTGGAAACCCTGGAAATTAATTAAATATATGAAATTGTTTGTCTATCCACGTGTGTGTCTGCAAATATTATGTAACGCAATGGTATTATAAAATAAATTCAGTTTGGCATTTATCGGTGGGCCAACTCGAACGGAATCTGACCCAAGGCGAAGTTTAAAGTTGGTGCCCGTCACACGCGCATACACACGGGCCTAAAGTCAAACATTGTTTAAAGCACCTGCGGCATTTTGCTTCTTTTTTTTTGTTTTGTTTACGTCTCAGACGCCATTGATTAATACTGACTCTTATCCTCCTCCTCCGAATAATTCCCCCACCCTCAGAGCTGAGCTTAATAATAAAAGCCACACAAGATATGCAGATTTAGTCAGCATGTGTCTTATATCTGGCCCAACTATGCAATCAATGAATACTGGCATATTTAGATTTAAAAATCATATTTGAAAAATAACTGCGTTTCATGATTCATTTTCCTTTTCATTTGGACTTTCATCTGGCTACTCCCCGACTATGCTTTATCTGTTTCATACGAAGGTAATCGCTCAGTCGGCGCCATTTAATAAGTTTAGCTTGAATTGGCCAAACGTATGGAGCACCCAGTAACGCTTGAACCCATTGCCTAAAAGTAATGCCCAACCAGACAAACCTTTGCTAATCCTTACCACTCGGCCGTGGGACCTGTTCTTTACAAAAGTTTAGCTTAGTTTGATACAAGACTATAAGCAATTTTTTGTTTGGTGGCTTTTTCAAAACTAAATTATTTAGTTATTCAACTAAAATCATATTCTGTCTTGAAAGTGGTGACCACCTTAGCATTTAAATCACAGCTTGGAATTAAAGGGAAGTAAGCAATGTTGGCATTTAGAAACTACAACAAATTCAGATTTTAATTTTTGAAATGATTTTAAGTTTTGTCCATCAAAAATAGGCAAATATGGAGAAAGTTGTCCGCAATAAGACGCAGTAAGAAAATGACGGTTATTTCCATGAAACTCGCCTTTTTAACTCGCCTCACTCTTCGGAAGGGGTTGTTGTTTTCAAAAGGGATTATTAGAATTGGAATAAAACCTAAACATATGATAAAAGTGAATTTATATATTTTCTTTGTTCTTTAGAATTGACAACAAAAATCATAAACTCTATTAGATTTTGTTTCTTGGAACGGTTCGTAAAATATCGGTTAATTACCAATTAATTAAATCTTTATAAATTGCTAAATGATAAAGATTTCCTTAGAGTTGATTCACATATTTCAATAATTTAGTAAATATTTATAAAATTATGAAAAAAAATTTCACATTTATTTATTTATTTATAAATTGGTAACGGATAAATATTATATTGCATTCGTTTTTAATTATATTAGTTTTCAGAATATTGTAAATATAAAATTTATTTTTGTAAATAAACAATCCAATAAAAAGTATCTAATATTTTTGTTGTAAATTCACAAGAACCAAATAAATAAATAAAAGGTGTAAAATCCACTTTCATTATATGTTTTATTCCAATTCTAATCATCGGTTTTAAAACAAAACATTGCCGAACAGTGAAGGTAGTTAAAAAAGCGGTGTCATGGGAAAAACCGTCCTTTTGAAACACCTGTTTTATTGCGGGTTTATTTCTCCTCGTTTGCCCAAAAATAATAAGACATTTTTACTGTATTTGTTTTGTTTTTGTTTGATAACGGAGTTTTGTTTATAGTCATGAAAAGAAATGAAGAAAAACGAAATGGCAACCTTTGATTATAATATTGGAGCGCTAATATACTACGACACCTATATGCCACAAATAAATTACTAACAAAACGTTTAAACATATTGCCTTAATTTTAACTGCTTTCATTACGACAATTGGTCTTCTCCCATTTTACGGCAGACATAAATTTCTCAGACAAAGAAATGACTGCGTACGCTGTGGGACAAAGGAAAAGATCTTGGTCGTCGCAACGTCGGGTGTCCTTGCTAGTTTTATGATAAGCGCGAATATTGACCAGTGGATGACGGGTTGAGTGAGGAACTTCTTTCAGAGAAATTGGATCGGCTGAGTAGTCACTGTTTGGGAAATTTTTAATGAAAGACGTTTGGGCCATTTCATCATTATTTATAAGTTGGCGTATAGCGATTAATGCAAGCAAATTGAATAGCGAGGCCGCCATTAAACATTCTCACCGCTTGCTAAGGCCCCCGATAGAAATAAATAAATCAAACGATAAACGATAGAAAGCGAACGGGTGAGACCTCCATTTTTTTTTCTTAATTCTTTTTTTTTTAATTATTATTATTTTTTTTCTTGTTGGTGTTGGAAACGTGTATTTCCACGATTTTTTCTCTTCTGACGCAGTCAGGATCAATCAATCAAGCCAAAAACATAAAAGAAAAGTAAACCATCAAATAAAATGTTAGCGTCATGACGGTCACATACAAAGAAAACTTTGTTCCTTCAATTTTGACAATCGTAAACTTGAGATTGGAGATGCAAGTGGACTAACGGTAAACAGCTCGAAAAATGTAATCGGCCAACCGACTTCAAATTCTGGTTGAGTTATGAGTATATATCGACTTCGCACTAATGCCCTTGAAAAAGGCATGAACCTATCTTTTCTCCAATACCAAAACTGAAAAAAAAGAACAGGTTATATCTATTTCACTTGCCACAATTTCTTACGAAAATAGAAAGATTTTGTTACTTTTAACAAATAATAATTTTGTTGCTTTTAACAAATAATAATTTTGTTGCTTTTAACAAATAATAATTTTGTTGCTTTTAACAAATAATAATTTTGTTGCTTTTAACAAATAATAATTTTGTTACTTTTAACAAATAATAATTTTGTTGCTTTTAACAAATAATAATTTTGTTGCTTTTAACAAATAATAATTTTGTTACTTTTAACAAATAATAATT